>JAJHUR010071124.1:9338-115463 GCA_027495735.1 Lutjanus campechanus
CATTATTTAAGTGGTTTAAAATACCTTTTGCTGCTGATCCTGTCCACAGCACTACATTGTTAACCTTCCATGCTGGTGCTCCTACAACCCCGCATCTAATCTGAACTATCCCTTTAACTAGAACTGTCCATCACTACATTAATTCTGAGTTCTTTTGCAGCATTCAGGACCCTCCTCCTCTTATTGAAAAGTTTCTTTTCTGACCTGTAGAGGGCAACAGTGGATAGTTTGCAATCCCCACTTTTCAGTACATTGTAGTATACTGTATACACACAATGGAAAGACATTCACACTATATGACCACATTCAGCCCTGCCCTGTTTTGCATTAAGGGGACACATTGTGTGGATTACACATATTTACAGACTGAAGCCAGTTCCCAAAACACAAAGAGGTCTGAAACAAACAAGGCCTCTTGGTTTATGAGTTATTCATATAGACACACTTTAGGGTTTCACTCTATATCCAACACTAAAGTCAACCCTAACATGCCTTACATCAACCACAGTTGTTTCTCTGTCTTCCACTCACATTTGGTTTCTTCCAAATGGTAAGCAAACAAAACCTGACTTCCCCTTCCTAATTAGTTATGTTAAACTATTGCAGCGTCACTCCATTGCTGTTGGCTGCTGCAGTGCCTCTTTCTTCTCACCCACTGTGACCCAAAAATGCAGCCCAAGGCTTTGAATTGGAAAAGCCTGATGACCACCATTCTCTTTCTATGTTGGCAAGAGCTTTCTCTTGATGGCAGGCCTTTGTTTGCCTGCTGTGGATGACTCCTAGTAAGGAAAATGGCTCGGGGTGTCAATAGCCTGTCCCCTCGTTCCTGTCAATGCCTCCCCCTCCATTTGACTGGGCTGGATAGCATTGTTAGCACCTGAAGGCCTTTTGTGTTACTCCAGCTCAGTCGTTAGCTTGATTTGATTTCTGACTGCCAGGAAGAAGTTTGTGTGTCTGACAAGTTGTTTTCCTGAAAGAAGCTATGTTGTGTCAATGTAGGGGTCTCACAGTTTTACACAAATATCAGACAGTTTGTTATTGACACATTTTTGATGAACTCTGTCATGTATGTTGAATATTCAGTTTGAAAAGTATAATATGCAGGATTTATCAGTCACTGTTTGTAAACGCACCAGGAAGAAGAAAAGATAGTTGATTGTTGAGTCTCATTCCCATACATCAAATTCTAGAGGTGTCGCAATTATCTAAAATTGTGACTTTGAAGTGTTGTTTTGTTTTGTTTTTTGGGACATGCACCAGACGCTGCAAATAGGCAGGGGTAGAGAGAAAAAAACTGGGAAATCCTGCATAGTATGCCTTTAACAATCGATAATTCTTAAGAGAAAAAAAATCTATGTGTAAATGGGCTAGCTGAAAGCCAGTTTATTGCAGATTTATTTTTATTTTCCCTATGCAAGCACTGTCAGAGTATTTTTTAAACAAAATGTAACATATTATTTCCAGTTTTTCACATTTGCCACATTTTCAGCCCTAAACCCTGCTGTCACCCTTCCTCACACAAAACTGTAGGTCTGTGCCACACATCAAACACAATGTGGCATCTCAAATACACTGAGGGAAGCAGGGCAGGAACACAGAGAAAGTGTTTTGGTCGTCTAACCATCACAAACTGAGATGCTCTTCCAGCCTGCTACAAGTTGGGTGTGTAAAATACCCAGAGATGTCAGTGACATTCTTTCTTAAAGAGAGAAAAGAGCTCATCTCATACATTTAAACAAGGCTTCTCTTCAATACACACATATATCATTGGGGACACACCTAGGTCTATTTCCTGGGTAGGGTTATCCATGATCCAAACAGCTGCACTGTGGGGGGTTTGGTTGCTGTAAAGCCATTGATTTGAGGGTGATAATGGTCCACATGTAGGTTTGATGGATGTGGCCTTTTAAAGTCAAAACTATCACACCACAACTATCAGCATTTGCTTAACCAGCAGTCTGTTTTGGTAAAAGCTTTGCTTTGAGATTTAAACACTTGTATTCAGCCGCACTCCTTCAACCATAATAAACAACAGTGAAATTGGTGGAATAGGTTCAGAAATCCAGAAATGCAAAAGTTTAAATGTTGAGCGAGATCATTTACAATGTGACTATGGTCAAAATTGTATCACATCTTCTGTGGCATCAATGTACCTTTCATTTTTTACTTTCATTTCTTGAAAAACGTATATAAAGTTTAGCTACCTTTTAAGATTGTTTTATGTATTTGCCACTTTTCTGCATTCCAGGACTGAGAAAAAAGTCAGTAGAGGCTTCAGGAGAAGAAGCTTAGCTGGGGTACCAGTGAATCCACTCACATACAGTAGTCCAATGGCCTGCTTGCAAAAAAAAAACAAAAAAAAAACAGGCTCATTAGCATATCTGCTTTGTTCCACTGAGTCAACTGGGGAAAGGGGTGAGGGGTGGCACCTTTCTGTTTTTACCACAAGAGATATGATATAGCAAAAAGTGTCTGTAAAAATATTAGAAGAAATATTTTATGAAGCAAGCACATATTTTAAAAAACTAGGATCTGTTCAGTATAGTAATCTATAGGCTGTGTGTATGTCAGGGTTTGTGGGGCTTTACTGTAAAGGGGTTGTATGGCAAAGTTATGAGTGAGTGGGGGTGTTGTTGATAAAAATGAGATTTACCTAGATTCTTGACACTATACTCTGGTAACATTTAAAGTATATGTGCAATACTGAGTAAAAAGGGTTCTTTGATATTAAGATGAAACTAATAATCTTGCATTTCTCCCCCCTGTGCTTCTTTAAAGTCGTCTTCTGTAAATAAGAACAAAACCAGACTGAAAATCATCTTTTACAATGCTGTAGATCTATTTATACTATTTCAAAGTTGTTCAAATGTATAATGGAGAAGAGACGTAACATTCAATAAAATGCACACAGTACTTTCTCAAAAAGTTCATCATGGCTGTATTTTGATTACTGTCTTGTAGCTGTTTGCTGACTTTTAAGTACAAGATGATTCAGATTCAGTGTGTGGCTGTCATTTTTCTTTCAAAGACTTATTTATAGTAGTAAATTAGGGCTGCGACTCATGGTTATTTTCATTACCAATGAAGCCTTTCACTATTAATCGATTAATCATTTAGCCTAGTGGTGTTCAAACTAGGGTCTAGGAGCCAATAGGGGTCCTGGGTTGTGACAAAAGAGGGATTGGAACATTTTAACTTTCATCACATTTTTTGGAAATTGGAACAATAAGAGAAGAGATAGGGTTGGTTGTTTTGATTTATTTTAATTTATTGTGATCCTAGTTGGATCATTTGCCATGAAGACTTTGTTAATTTCAAACCTAAAAAAAATAATAACAAAAAAAACAAAAAAAAAAACAGATGGGATTCCTTAAGACAAAATACTCTGTGGTCTACTGTACAACTATTCCTTGTTTGAGTTTGAGGACCCCTGATTTAGTCTAGAAAAAATATCAAAACAAAAAGAGAAAAATGCTCATCACAGTTTGCAGTGTGACATTTTCAGATTGATGCCTTTGTCCAACCAACAGTTCAAAACCTAAAGACTCTTCATTTACTGTCATAAACAACAAAGGAAAGTAGAAAATCTACACATTTAAGCAGTTGGAACCAGCAAGTGCTCTATATTTTTGCTTGAAAAATTACTATTGAAGATGATTAATCAATTATCAAAATAGTTTCCAACTGATTGTATTTTAATCAATAAATCTTTGCAGCTCTACCAGGCTGCAGCTACAGATTATTTTCATTGTCGATTAACCATTTTCTCCATTAACTGATTGGTTGTGTAGCCTAAAAAGTACCGGAAAATGAAGATAAATGTCGATCAGTGTTTCCCTAAGCCAAGATGACATCCTCAGTATGTCCTGTTTTCATCATCTTGTCTTAAAGAAGTAAAGCCAGAAAATATTAACATTCATAAGCTTGAATCAGTGAACTTGGACTTTTTTTTTTATTGACAAAAAACAACTCAAACTGATTCATCGTTTATCAGGATATAGTTGGTGATTAATGCAATAGCTGACATATAATTAATTAATCAACTTATTGTTGCAGCTCTATAGTCAATACTGCAAATAGCCTATTTTGTTGTTTTCAAAAACTGCTTGATTTGACTTGTAACTTTAAAATCTTGTGCAATTATAAACACTTTTTTTTTTTAGCAGACACAGTGATAGAAGGTATATTTGGACACAAAACGGGTTGATTTCAGTTTTGTCTGGTGGCATCATGCAGTTCTTCATTTTTAAAACTCCCTCATTTGGCCTGGGAACTCAAAGCATCCCAGCACATCTGTAACACGAGTCTGGAGTCAAACAAACCGTAGAATTAATGTCTAAATATCACACCAGAAATTTCTCCATACAGTGTGAGTCGAAATAACTTGCCTAATTAAATTATGAATAACTCAAATGCGGTCACCACTCGACGCTTGTTTCGACGTTTATGATTTATGTAACAAGAACATTTTGCTCAACGTTACGTAAAGCCTTCCCACACTGTGTAGCATTCTCCCGCACACTTGTGGAATAAAAATGTATTACTATGGGTTAAAAAGATGGCTATGCTGTTATATTTGTACCGCCTTGTGTCAATTTAACCGTGTGGTTTCAACCGTGTCGAGAAAATAACATTGTTTCAATGACTGTCTGCGATATATTTTGAATGAAATGGTTCTCCCGTCAGTCACAATGAAACGGAGCCTGTCTGCTTGTCTAGCGAAGCTCTCTGATTGGTTAACGGCTGCGCTGGAGGCGTAATGGAGGTCCGTGATTGGCTGAGAGCCGTTGATGAGGCGGGATCATTTCAGCTGCGACTGTCAAGATTGGCAAAGAGCTGGCGCTGCTGCGTGCAGGTAAAAAGGAACAAGCGACACAAAACAGAAAACATTTATTCTGGCAGAAAGCGAGGAGGAGTGCGATGGAAACGGACTGTCCGGTGAAACATTGTCGTGCGGTTCAACACATGAAAAAGAGGGGTATTTAAGTCGGTGAAAAGAGCTCAAACACCTCCAGCTTCTTGGAAGAAAGTGCCGTTGTGTCAACCATCGTTTGGCTCCCGGCGGGCACGCTTTGTACAGCGAGCAACTTGGACAGCTGCGTGTTTTCAAGCGAGCCATCAACAAAGAATGAAAGCATTCAAACGAGGTGAGTCGTGTTTGTATCACCTTCAGACACGTTTATAACCCGCAACGTGTCTGACCGTGAGCCCGCTGTGTCTTCGCTGTTGGTTTTGCCTGGTATGCGGGCTTTTTGTTGCGAGCAAATGCAGCGTGTGTTTGTGTTTAAATTTGGAGGGACAGCTAGCCAGCTAGTTATCTGTGGAGGCAGCAGCAGCAGGCATGGTGTCCATCTGGCGGAGTGACATGCGGGAGGGAGGCTGTGCTCTCTCTCTCCTGCCTGCTGCTGTTGCTGCCTCCTTTGTGCGCTCCAGATGGCTAATTTACCGAGTAGCTCCACCGTTTGCTTTCTTTATATGTCACATTTTTGTATTGTTCTGCTGGCTTTTTTAGTGTTAATCACTGCACTTTGATTATGACCTTATCAGTTTGACAAAGGGAGCTGATGTTTGATGTGTCGTGGGGCTGTTTGAACTAACGGTCAGATCCAAATGGTTACCTCTCTGTGTGAGTGTTGGTGAAGTTTAGTTCACTGTTGAGCCCCCAAACTTTACTCTGAGGAGCATTTGACCTATTTGTATGTACACACACATATATATAAAATATATAAAACACTAGAACCATTTTCCCTTGGCACAGATTTACCCGCTTGTTCGCTGGTAGAGGAGACATTTTGTAAACAAAAAAGTCACTTTGACTGCCTTTGCCGTGAGATGTTACAGTGTAGCTGTTGCTGATGTGACATACTGTACCGAGCTCACATCTGTCTAAAATGGGGCCCGACCGATACATGATTTCTGGAGCCGATGCTGATATTAGGGTGTAAAATAATATCAATATATTGGCTGATATTCTTTATACAGAATATAAAATGTATACATACACTCATTTTTTGCAGTTATCCCTCAAATGTGGTTCACAGATGCAACAAAGCCATGTAGGCTAATGAAGACAGGACGTTTTACAGTTTAAAATAATTTAGTTATAATATAACTGATACAGATAAAATTTTTAAAAATAATTCAGATTTCACTATATTCACTGTTATTTTTAATAAAGTTTCTAGAATATATACATATACACACCATTTTTAAAATGATCTCACAAATGTGGTTAACGCATGTGACAAAGCTATGTAGGCTAATGGTTGCAGGATATTTTAAAAAAATTTTGTCCAAAATGACCTCAGGGCACTGAGATAGTAAACTTTCACCAATATTTTTAAACAACTATAAATTTGAAACATTGAGAATATGTATTTTTTTAAACCTGAATTAAGAAAAGGGTCACATATGCACAGAATGCTGCTTATAAAGATGATCAAATAGAAATCTGTGTTCGGTTTTGTTTAAAAAAAAAAAAGGTTTCATACATACCTCCAAACTTTCCTCTGAAGAGAATGGGGCCTAATTTTTAAAGATAGTAAATGCAAAATACTAGAACCACTTCCCCTGGACACAGATTTACCCACCCGATATTAGGTAGAGGAGACATTTAGTAAACAATCCAAAAAAAAAAAAAAAAAAGCTGGTCTGTTTGACCGGCTGTGAGATGTTACATGTAGCTGTTACTGATGTGACATACTGTACTAAGCCAGCTAACATCTGTATAAAATCTGCCTGAGCTGTTTTATCAACTAAATCAATCCCACATTGACTGAGTGTAGATATTTTATGACAGATCTTAAAATGTCTGTTCAATGGATGACTGAGTGTTCAGAGTTGAAGGTTTGCAACTTTGTTGTGGGCCACATCACTTCTCACAGACACTGTTGAGAGCAACCTGAGATGTCTGCCAATCTAATAAATGCGAGACTTATTTGGTTGACTTTCAGTTAGACATAATTTAACGCAGAAATTGTCAAGCTTTACTTCATTCTCTTACTGAGTTTTAACATCATGCTGGGTGGTATGACTAAAATCAGTATAGTGATACCGATATGAATAGAGCTGCAAATAAGGATTATTTTCATTGTTGACATGTATGTCATTGTATGATATTACTGTAATGCAGCTTTTAAAACCAGAAAAAGACAACACATGCCATTTAACAAAACTAAAATCTAAGACAATATCTAGTTTCATAACACGATGTCAATATAATATCAATATATTGTATGCAAATCACATGGAGAAAAAAAATCAAAGTGATGTTCAGTGCAGTGGATCAGATGATATGGTCAGAAAATACTCTTGACAAACTAATGTTTCAGAGTGGTTTTTATTCTGTTTCCAAATAATCGTTAATTGTGATAAAAGAATTCTGATCAAAATGATAAATCTTGACATGGATGTCATAAGGCTCCACCACAAATTGATCATCAATAATGCACAGCCCTACTGTGACATGTAGTTTTAGGTGGCTCATTTACAGAAATATGGGGCAATTCACTGGCTTTGAATTTGCATGTTTTAAGACCCCCCCTTTCTAACTACCTTGTTGTTGAGGAATGCAGAATTCAAAAGATTTGTCAGCAGCTCCAGCAGTACTGGGCCCAAAGTGGCATGAGGTGAAAACGGCTTCCTTTGCATGGTCAATAGGTTCCTGGGCCACTAGCTACTGTGATGTTGATATGCACACAATCTTCTTTGTGAAGACAGGCGCTGCCCCAGGGGTCAGGTTTCACCCAGCCTCAGAGAAAGACATTTACTGCATTCTGTGGCCCACCCCTGGGATCAGGCATGCTCCATTTTGAGGGGAGATTCTCTCTAGTGGCCAACCAGAGACTGACAAAAACCCCACAACAAAGTTCAAACCGCAAAGCCAGAGTTAAAACATGCCCAGTCCCACTGAAGCTTTCTTGAACCTCACTTTAAAAATAGAAGGTTAAAAGTAACCAGTGAGGTTTGTGCACTTGTTAACTGCTAAGTTTTAAATCAGTGCAAACTAGTGCTTGAATTTTATGTTTATTTGTGACCTAAAAAAGTACCCATGGCTTCACTTTGTGTATAAAAGTGGATCAAACCAAACCCCATTCTGCACAAGCAATACAAGATCAACAGTTATCTTATCGCTCCGCACACTTCATATATGGCTAAATACACATTTAAAAACAGCATTTTATACCAAATGACTAACAGATTTGATGTAAACATGTTGGTTAGATGACACTCTTGCAGCAGCAAACTGACACCTCCCTTCCCTCCCTCAGCTCTGGAAGATGAGCATCGCCCCGAGCAGGAGCACTCCTCGGCTGTGTCGGACAGCGATGACGGCTCCCCGCTCGACCTGTCAGGGAGAGGGCTCTTTGGGAAGCGCCGTCGCCGCGGCAACCTGCCCAAGGAGGCGGTGCAGATTCTGCGAAGCTGGCTCTATGAGCACCGCTTCAACGCCTACCCGTCGGAGCAGGAGAAACTCAGTCTGTCAGGCCAGACCAACCTCTCTGTGCTGCAGGTGAGGAGCAGATTTTTATTATTTATTTGTTTGTGTTTTCCCAAAAGCGCTCTGTACTTGGCAGAGGAAATGACACTTTGTGGTACATGCTGTTTCTGCATTTTGGTGGGGGTTGTTTTTCCTGTCCTGAAGTAGAGGTTTGTCTAGTTTGCGACAAACATTTTCAATTAACGTCATTGTCTTTTAGAGCTGCAGCGATTGGGCCTAATCAATGAGCTGTCAGCTATTAAATTAATCGCCAACTATTTTGATATTCACTAATTGGTTTGAGTAATTTTTTGAAGAGGAAAAAGTCAAATTCTCAGATTCACACTCCTTAAATCTGAATATTTTCTGTTTCTGAAAATACTGAATATTTTTGTCAACAAGACATTTGAGGACGTCATCTTGACTTTAGGTAACACTGATTGACATTTTTCACGATTTTAGACATTTAATGGACTAAATAACTAACCAATTAATTGAGAAAATAATCAAAAGATTAATCAACAGTGAAAATAATTGTTACTGTCCTGCTTTGTTTTCATTTGCTTGTGACTGATTATACACATAAAACCAAACTTTTACAGGTTTCACTGATTTTTTTTGTTTTTAATTCCTTTTTGACAAATTCCTAAAATAATCAGTGTTTTTAAATTGGTTAAAGTTGCTTTGATACTGATGTCTTGTTACTTTTTTCATAATACCCTCAAACAGGTTGCAACAAATCATTAAATTATTTTTGTAGCATACTCACCTTTTATCTCTATGAAGACTGATGCTGCAAAAAAGAAAAGTTCCTTTACGTGATGGTCGTCAGTTATTAATTTTACATGAATATTTACCAACACGTTGTCACCAGAAGAAGTGAAAGCAAAACAATGATCAGATGGTATCAGTACTGCTGAGAATGACATTTTCCCAACCTTCCCTTTTCACTTCATTGCATCAGTAGTAGACATTTCCTCTTTTCCCTCTCAACACACAGGCACACACGCACAAACAGACAAGGCTGCAGGAGAGAAGGCATTACAGATCAGCATGAGGCAGCAGGCAGCAGAGTTTCTTGTTATGTAGTCAGTTCACTGGAATGCCTTTGGCTGGCTTCTCTGTGGCTCAGCATATCTGAGCTCAGACCTTCATTATTGCCAGCTGTCTGAGGGCTCTCATCTCTGTCTGTCTCACTCTTGTGTGGGAGGCTGTACCACTAGAGGGGGTAAGAAAGGCCTGACGTACAGATGGAGATGAAGAGAAATGTGTAGGTGGTTATTAAGATCACAGGCCTGAGATTATTTCTGTTCTTGAGTGTGATGCAAGGGTTGAGTTACAGTTGAAACAGTATTAAAAATTCATTTATGATCACGGTGATCAAAATGATCACAGTTATCAGTATTATTGCAATATTATAAAATGTCCTGAAAATATTCAAAAAGTGTACACACAGAAGTAATTTCACCATTTTTTTTTCTTGAAAACAACTAACAAAAAACTCGTCGTATGCTGCGCCTGCATCTGGGAAACTGTTGCTAACTTTGGGTGAGGCTTGATAGTGCTGTAACTAATGATTATCTTTTTTTATCAATTAATCTGTCAATCATTTTCTCAATTAATCAATAAGTTGTTTGGTCCCAAAAAATGTCAGAAAATTGAACTTTGAAACTATCTTCAAACCTACAATGAAATCCTCTCAAATCAGGGGTCCATGGTCTAATGTGCATCTATTGTGGAGGGCCTTTACAAGAAAAAGTTTGAGTACCCGAGCATTAGCTTGATAGAAATCTCAGGGAGGGCTGCAACCAGCAGTTATTTTCCTTAGTGATTAATGTATTTTCTTTTTTATTTGCTCAGTTGTGTGGTCCATAAAATGTTGATCACTGTTTTTCAAAGCCCAAGATGAAGTCCTCAAATGTCTCGTTTATAGATACAGCTCGATGTTTTAACTTTGCATTGATGATATTGGATAGTTAAACATTGATTGGTATATCAGTGTTTGTGTCTTTACATCCATACTGGACAGTATCATGAATTTTTCAAAGCACTGTCATTAAATGATAATTAAAATTTGAAACTGTAATGCTAATCACTGGGAATTTTTTCATGAAACTAGTAATCATTTCATCCCTCGGCTGAGTTATGAATCTGTCTGCAGCTGTTGAAAAAAGTACGCAGTTGTTTTTCTTTTTTTATAGATTCAGTCAGTTCTGTTTATGCCAAAAATCCCTCCTCTTTTTGCAGATATGTAACTGGTTTATCAACGCACGCCGCCGCCTCCTCCCTGACCTGCTTCGCAAAGATGGCAAAGATCCCACCAAGTTCACCATCTCCCGCAAGGTTGGCGGTAAAGGCGAAGGCCACTCGTCAAATGGAGGTGGAGCCAGCTCTCCAGAAAACAACTCGTCCTCCCAGCAACGCCCGTCTGTCATCCGCTCCGCCCCCACACTGGACCTCAGTCTTCTCGGGAACACAGCGACCGCTATTCTGACCGGAGCGGGCTACCCTGGTAAGGAGGGATCGGTCCAGGCGCTGATGAAGTTGGACACACAAAGTCTGCTGAGGGAAGCGGAGGAACAGGGGGCTAGTCTCACCAGCATGACAATGGCAGCTAGCCCCACCAGTGGCCTCTTCAACACGCCCCCGCCAACTCCTCCCGAGCTGTTCCCCACCCAGGACTTCAGTGACCTGAGGCTGCTGGTAGATGCAGCGTTGCAGAGGGCGGCGGAGCAGGAGAACCTGAAGAGGCTCCAGGAGAGCAGACCTGCAGAGGCTGTAAAGACTGAACAAGTGGAGGCTTACACCAGTGACATGGGACCCACACCGCCTCCAGAGGACAGCCAACAAGTCATGGATCCGTCACGCGTGCAGAGTCTGATGGAGAAGGCGATGGCTGTCCCAGTTTCAAAGGCTCCAGTGCCTCTGTCCTTAGCAGCCTCTGTCCCAGTCCCAGCTTCAGTGTTGGTCTCAGCGCCTAGGCTCTCTCCTCTACCGATGAATAAGGTCATCTGGAGCCCCCTGGAGAAGGGACCTGCCAGAGCTTCCAGCCCAAACCAGCCTCAACTCATCCCAGCCCACCTGCCAACCTTAGTGTCAGTGTCCGCCTCCGTTTTAGGACAGCCTAACTCTCAGAAACCAGCTGCTGCTCCAGCCGTCACTCCAGCTCCAGACTCAAGCTCAGCTTCTGCATCAGTGGCAGCTCCACGGCCAGTCTCAGTGCCATCACCAGTCCTCCTCCCAGCCACAAGTTCCGCCTCCGTCACTGCTCCAGGCCAGGCTTCCCCCTCGCACACTGTAGCGCTTGTTCCAGCTGCTCCTTCTCCAGCCATCACCTCTTTTACACCCACCAGAGGAGTCCCGCTTTACCTGCCGTTCCACAAATCCCCCTTAATCCCAGTCACAGTTCCATGTCCGGCACCTGTTTCAACTGCAGCGTCGTCTGCAGCCCCTGTTCCTTCTGCACAAGCTCCAACTCCTCTCCCCTCAACAGCCCCAGCATCATCCTCCTCCACGGCAACGATTACACCTCTTTCTCTTCAGCCCTCTTCCACCAGCACCAGTAGTAGCAGTAGCAGTATTAGCAACAGTGCACAGAGGAATTCAGCAGTGGTGCCCAGCGTTTGGAGCATGGTCCACCCTGACACCAGGCAACCCAGCTCTCTTCAAGTGGTGAAGACCCCCATCAGCACAGTGTGGGGCCCACAGCACAGCCTGCACACAGTGAGTGAAACTGTTAACTAGGAGCTGAAAGCACCTTTTCTTTTTAATATCTGCAGAGGAGATGAGAGGCCAAACATTCCCTTTGGCTGGACAACACTGTATATAGGAGAATGTATCTTCATCACCAGTCCCTTCTTGTCACTAAAGCCTGTGCCTGCAGACTACAGTGAATGAAATGAGACGGGACAAAGCGAGATGCTATTTCAAGCAACTTTTTTATTGTTTAAAACATGCTGTTCTTTTGATGGAGGGAGGCACCAGCCGGTAAGAACACTTTCGATGCCAACATTCCTCAGTGCAGAGTTGTTGTATTGTACAAAGCTTTTTGATGACATTTTCAAATCTCTTTCCACATGAACGAGGAGGAGGATATCCCTTAATTGTACAAAAATTCATACGGTGTAATTATCAGCACCAGCAGTTAGCCTCTTCAGTAGCAGTACCGGACTTTATTGAATGTACAAAAGACGTTGATCTCATTCATTCCTCTCTCCGGATAAAAAGGACTTTTTTTTTTCCTACATTCAGCAACAACATCATAGTTTGTGCAATTCAGATGTTTATTTCAAAATTTAGTCTGTTCTTTACACCACTACATATACCCTCTTTTCCTTGGAGGTGAGCAGAAGGGAAATTGATTGTACTGCAGCGAGCCTGACTGGATGACTCGCCTTGATGTGTCTGTCTCCATCGCCCCCCTCCCCATCTCCCCATCTTCCTGTCTTTTTATAGCTAAGGGGATTCATTGGCCCTTATGAATTGTCATCTCAACCACTCAACACATGATCTCAAGTACCACGCCTTTCTTTGTTTGTCATTTCCAATCTATATGTGAGCTGTATTTTGTGTTTTTGCTGAAAACAAAGCAGTTATGTCTGTTTGTTTATGCGACCTTGATCAGTTGTGTACACTATTCAGGGATTGTTGTTGAGGCGGAAGGTGGTGGATACAGGAAGAAGGGGAGAAGGTCACATTGGATCTGTTACAGAAATCAATGTCAGTGGAGGTGAGCAGCTTGGTGACCTGATCGAGCTCTTACAGCTCCTGAACT
Organism: Lutjanus campechanus; assembly: GCA_027495735.1. Classification (NCBI taxonomy): domain Eukaryota; kingdom Metazoa; phylum Chordata; class Actinopteri; order Lutjaniformes; family Lutjanidae; genus Lutjanus; species Lutjanus campechanus. The sequence goes on from JAJHUR010071124.1 coordinate 22,592, forward strand.
GAAACGTAACACTTGCTGTGAGACATGGCGCCTTTCTCTTTTTGTGGTGCAAAACACTTTAAATGTTGGATCCTCTTATTTGGGGGAAAATATAAATTATCCACATTCCCCTGTCGATTTGGGGCCTTAAGATTTGGTCAATGTATTTCAAACATGAATGTCTTACTAGTGGAAAGATGAATTGATGCGTAAAGGAAATGTAGCACATGTACTGAAATAGCTGAAATTTGCCAGAGGGTTTTTTTTTTTTTTTTGCTTCGTGTTTTCTCTAGGAGGGTTCAAGAGCATAAAAATCAAGTTTTTCCTCATCAGCGCTGTCCACCTGTTTTAGAAATGGTTTCTATAGAATTTCTAATCATTCCTCAAGCTGTAGTTTCCATGAAACTGTCTTACACTTTCAATATATGGCTGAATGCCACTTGGACATTAATTTAACAGTAGCATCATGTGGAAAAGTTTCTATGTGAATAATAACCGTAGCAGAATAGTGAGGCGAATCTTCAATGCTGTCATGTTTACCAGTGTCATTGAGCTGTGCGGCTTTCAAACGGTTAGATTTTCCATTTGCAAGGAGAAAGTCTGATGTCAGGAGTACTGCTGAGCACTGACCCCATCCAACCCAGAAAAACTTCTCTTGCTCATGGCAAATATGGAAGCTTCAAATCTACTCTTGTATTTACACTTCTTTTTTTTTGTTTGTTTGTCTCTCCTCTCTGCCTTTGTGGAGGATTTTGGGTATTTTTTCTGTTACAGGTACTCACTAGATTGATGTGCATTTATACCTCAATTCCCACAGGTCATGTCAGGCTTGGGTCATATGTAGAATACTAAGTATTAAAGTAATATTTTTATTGTTCATATTACATCATGCCACTGTGACAACACCTTATCGGTTATGATACTGGAAATGGCTGGCTTAAGATTAGGTTTTTTTTATAGCAAGGATTATATGTGATTTTTAGATGCAAAATGGCGCTCCAATCAGATCAGACAATGTGATGATGCATGTAAATATTTTCAAGGTTATGTATTTTTTTGTTAGTTTGTATTGGCATGAACTTTATCTCAAACTGTGTAGTTTCTTTACAGCCAAATGCATTCAAAAATGTTTTTCACGTTCATGTTGTGAATCATGACTGACCGTTGGCAGTATGACTGGCTGCTGTGCCTTAAACCTACGACTGAGGGATGATGTCCCTTTTTTATATAAAAACTTCTCAATAGTCTGTGCAATATATGCCTTAAACTTTAAATGTGTTTTGTATAAACATTTCAAAGAAATAAAAGTTCAGTTTTTCATAAATGCTATTTTTTCTCTGTATTTTGTTGTCTGCTAAAGGTCCGGTGTGTAAGATTAATGGTTTACTGGCAGAAATGGAATATATGTGTGTTTTCATGAGTGTATAATCACCTGAAAATAAGGATTCTTGTTTTTGTTACCATAGAATGAGTCATTTTCCGAGGCATATTTACACTGAGTAGTACCTTAGTCACTTAAAAAGAAGCTGGAGGAGATTTATTTATTTATTTATTTATTTATTTTAGATTATTTTCATTTTGACGTTCTATTTTGTGGTTATTAAAGTGGAAACACTTTCACTCTTGTTAACAGAGGCCTCCAGGATCACATAATCAAAAATCAGTTCCTGATAAGCAAAGCTTTCAGGTCCTTTAAAGCGTATATTTTTTAAAGCCGAGTAGAAAATAATTTATTATACTTTGAAATTATCTGGTAGTTTCATTTTCAAAAAATCCAGGCTAGTACATTCATGCACTTGTATGCAGCTCAAACTACAGTATTTCTTCTCTCCTGCCCAGGCACTGCAGGTGGAAATTAGCTAGTAAACTAAATCTAGTACAAAGCATCTTTTCTCTTTTTTTAGATTATTGTATTTTGTACATGGTCTCTGATATAAATAAATTGAACAAGCTAAATTAAATTTTGGGAAATGGTGGTAGAGTACAATATTCTCCTTTGTAGGACAAAGAACTAAAACACCCAAAAACACTGGTGATGACTGAAGTAAAATTTGACCATGTGACATAAGTTGGAGACGCTTGTTTGAAAGAAACAGTACAGTAACTTAAAAATAAGCCAAACACCTTTTTGGGTTGACCGGCATGAATAAACTTTCTTTATTTGCCTGAGCGACTTCTAGGCTGAATTCCTCCAACAACACAGAAATACTTGATCCTTTGACAAATACACAACCAGCTCTGAGTTTAGACTAAAAACTCTAATAACCATTTCATCAAGTGGAAAGACTTGTCACTTTTAATAAACACAATCAGAATGATCATTTTTTATCCAACATACAGGGATACAAATATTACAGATAAGGAGACTTGTTGCAGTGCTTGTGCAGATGTGTTGGCTAATTGGCAGGAAGAGGTAAACATTGCTGGTACTGTATAAAGCACTGAATGTAGCAGTCCAAAAACACCCCCCCACACACACACATAAAGGGTGTTTGATGCATCTCAAAAGTCCAACCAGGTTCCTTGCAACCATCTAGTGGCAGTAGACTTGTAGCTATGAGATGCAGATACACTTGTCTTCATGGTAACCTTCAATGATGATACAAATGTACTGCAAAATACTTCTGTGGATTCCAAATTAATCCCAAGTTCCCATCTTTCGTATACATATCTAAACATGTCATGTAGATCTACTGTAAATAAGAGTAACACAATTTATAAAATACTTTGATATATACTATTTCTAATTTCTCCTGAACCTATAAGGCCCTTAAAGGTAGGAACTAGGGACTGATTTGTGGAGCAGTATGTGTGTGGGAGGCTCGAGTCAGTTGGTTCCTTCCTCTACTCATCATCCTTGTCTTTGGCACCATGTTTGAGGATGCGGGTGAACTCTCCGTAGTTGAAGTTGCCCTTCTTGTCAATGGGCGCCTCACGGAACAGCTCGTCCACCTCTTCATCTGTGAAGCGATCGCCCATGGTGGTCAGCAGCTCCCTCAGATGGTCCTCGTGGATCACACCTTGGACAAAAAATAACATGTAAGATGAAGCTTCAAACTCTGGCGGTGAGCCATGATTTATGCTCTCAATGTTTTGTTTACGCTGACTCACCAGATCCCTCCTCATCAAAACAGGCAAAGGCGTTGCGGATGACATCCTCAGGATCTGTTCCGTTGAGCCTCTCTCCAAACATGGTGAGGAACATTGTGAAGTTGATGGGTCCTGGTGCTTCAGCCATCATACCCTCCAGGTATTCATCAGAGGGGTTCTTACCTGAGGAAGAACAACACTGTTACATGTATATGCTTTTTCTTGGGACTATACAGTACCAGGAAGTGTTTTTTATGCTTTTACAGTAGAAGAACACCTGTTGCAATGAATACTGATAAGTCCTACAGGACTTACTAGGACTTAGGACTTACTACTTAGGAATACTTCAAAATATATTTTGAAATAATTAAAGGACCAGTGTATTGGATTTAGTGGCATCTAGTGGTGAGGTTGTTGATTGCAACCTACTGAATACTTCTAATCTTACCCTCCTGCTCCAAGTAAGAAGGAGAACCTACAGTGGCTGCAAAACTCAACATTGCAGACTCTGTAGATATAAACAACTCATTCTAAGGTAACTAAAACACGACTACTCTTATATTTTATATATCTTATATCGTTTATGTGATTATAAACTAATGAAAAGATACATATGAATATTAAATTTTTGTAGGAACTTTCAGAGCCACAAATATTCAATTAGGTTTGTTTGTTTGATTGATTGAGTGATTGTTTTTTATTTACAAGTAAAGTGAACTTAAAGGCACACTCCAGCAATTTAGCATTGCACTTCCTTAAAGGTGGGAGTATGGAAGAGAAAGATTTAAAAAAAATTGAAGCCACAGAGGCAGATATATCCTGGCTTTCAACTATATTTCCCATAATGCAGCTCTGTGGCATCTTTCATAAGACCCATGTCCCTGATAAATGCCCACATCTTTCAAATACTTCACTCCTAGCTAGTTACAAAGCCTTTCTATCATATGTTAAATACAGTGTTGGGCAAGTTACTTTCAAAATGTGGTGTACATTTACATACTATTAATCACTTTTATTTGAAAGTAATAGGTTCCTTTACAATATCATTGTATGTGTAGAGTAATGCGTTACACTACCCTTGCGTTACTCTCAAAATAACCACAGGAGAATGACTAGTCACTAGTCTCCTGCATCATTATAAAATGGAAATGGATTTATTGTTTTACAGCTTCCCTGGAAAAATTCCCCTATATTGTAACTTTTACGGTAAGATGACATTTCATTTTCAATAAAAAGCCACTGAATAAATATATCTATCTGCATTTTGCAACCTATGCAGGGCCAAGGTTAAAATATTGTAGTGAACGACAACCCACATTTCCCATCATGCCTCTAGTGCTGGACTGAGTAATTTTTTAAGTTTCACTATTTCTGAAATAAAGAGGGCATCCTTAATATGTCATTGAAAACTCCATTAGTATTGCATCATATTAATTCATTGCTACTAGTAATGAATTACTACAGTAATAATTACTGTAATTTATGACACTCAACACTGAGTTCATAGTTTCTGAGCTCAAACTGAATTATCTCCATTTTTCGCAGACTTTAGAGAGCTCTTACCGCAGCTACAGGATATATGACTTCATAGGTAAAATAGGTGGAGTATCCCTTTAAAAGCAGTGCCAGGCTCTTAAGGGGCTATCCTTCAATAAATTCAATTCAATTCAACAAAGTGTAGTACTGAGAACATCTCTGCGTACCCAGAGAGGCCAGCATGTCGTGCAGATCCTCCTTGTCGATGAAACCGTCTCTGTTCTGGTCAATCATGTTGAACGCCTCTTTGAACTCTTGGATCTGAGACTGGTCGAACATGGCGAAGACGTTGGAGGTGGCCCTCTGAGGGCGCTTCTTGGTGGTCTTTCCCTTGGCACGCTTGCTGGACATGGTGGCGGCTTGGTCTGGGCCTGTGCACATTCAAAAGGCATGATTCATGGATTAAAGCAGTGCTTCTCAAACTTTTTTACACCACAAGTCACCTCAGGAAATATCAGGCTCTACAAATAACTAATAACGATATTAATTTTATAAATTATTATATATCATCATTATTATTATATATAATATATATTAGTAATACTTTTGCAATCTTTTTAGTATAACATTTATGTTGTAGTATTAGATGCTAATTGCTACTAGAATTAACATTTGAATTGAAATTGAAGTTAAAATTAGCTTAGATGCCAACTAGTCCTACAGGCCACATGATAGTGGCTACTGGCCACTACAATTTTTTATGTGAGGGCTATATAGTGAAGTTGAGTTTTATATTCGTGTATATGGAAAGTTTATAATGCCATATTTTCATGTTCCCACAGTTTTACAAAAAAGGAAAGATCATAACTAAAAGCCCTCTGCACGGTTTTCCCAGTTTACAAGGATTTAACGTTAGCTATCTGCTAAGCTAACCTGTCCACAATATGTTCAGGTTAACACAGCTTAACATGAACACTGATTTCAGCATCCATTTGAAATGATGAGTTTGAGTTGAGTTGAAGTAAACAAATTTAAGACTTTTTCTGGGCACACAAAAGTTTTTTTTTTCTTTCAATTTTTTTCCACAAATTAGTTGAAATATGTGTTAGTTAACAATTCTCCTTTGCCAAGATAATTCATCCACCTGAAAGGTGTCTAAAATTTATGCAATTTTATCATCTAAAAAAGACATTTATTAGGCAACAAGTACTAGCCAATCAGAGGCAGAGTAGGGCGGGTCATGACTTTGCCCTCCTGGGGGAAAAAAATGGTATAGTCCTATGTGAATCAGCCTTAGTTCAATGTCTAATAAATGTCTCTTTTTTTTTCAAGATAAAACTGCACATTTTAGAGTGGTCTTCATTGTGACCAGTCCAAAGAACACCTGTGTAAAACCATGTTGTCTCTATATGCCACACCTGTCAAGAAATTGGAGCAGTGCATCCATGTAGCTCTTTCATATTTTTTTTTCTTTGTGTTTGCCCCAAGCAGGAGAATCTTTTCCCTTTCGCTTCCTCTAGAGAGAATCACACTCCCTAAATGTCAGGTACAGTGATGGGTGTGAAAATGACAGGCCTCCACAATGCACACTGCAGCTAACTTCAGGTCCTTCTACAAATAGAGCTGTCGCTCACACTTAGGTCTGCGAGGGATTTTGTCATGCGTATGTGTGTGTGTGTTCTGTGATTGTCTTTTACCCAGCGGGCAGCAGCAGGTGAATGTGGCTGATGAGTCGCCTATGAAGTATGACATCATACCCTGAGAAGCACTGAGGTGGTGTGAATAATGTGTGTGGCACTAACTCACACAGTTGGATAATTTATTCAGCAGTATTAGACTTAAGTTGAAAATTATGTCTCAAATGCAGGTGTACTGTGCTTAGTTGTACAGCTGTAACCAGAGATGATCTCAAAATGTTCACCATGTTCAGACAAGTTGCTTCCTCTCAAATGCTAGAGTTTAAAAACTATTCATCATCATATTCACACAACAGTCATTCTCATCTGACGTCATGCTCAGGGTGGGGAGCTCAATTACTGTTATCAAAAGGATAATGTCATACTGCTGCGTTCCAGGTTGTAAACAGGAAATCTGACAAATTGTTGTTGTTATTATTTCACCGCTTGCCAACTGATTAGCAACCGAAAAGACAATAGATGGTGAAAATTCTGAGGGATGTCAGACCATATTTCAAGGTGAATCATATTTGACAACCCAAACCAAACTAGCCAAATTAAACAACCAAATTAGCCACTGTTAGACAATAGCTAATGTTCGTATTAACCACCTCCTTGCCGCTTGATAATGTTACACAATACAGGAGGAAAAGGCTTACACTGATCCTAAAATATCAGTGTAAGAATTATTTTACTGCTTCTCCTATTGTATCATGTAGCTGAACACTATGAAACAGTAATGTTAGCTAGGAAGTGGTTGAATGCTAACATCAGTTGATAATGGGTTATCAAATTTGTTGTTTTAGCTTGAAATACTGTATGTCCCAGTGTCCCTCTGGATTTTCACTTTCATTTTCCATTGGTTTTCATTTGCTGATCAATCTGGAGATGGTGAAATGATGACAATTTCATACTTTTGTACAACTTACAACCTGAAACACAGCAGTACAACATTATCCTTTTGATAACAGCATTTGAGCTTTCCACCCTGAATGGGATGTTAGAGGAAAATGGCCGCCAAGTGAATATAGTGAATGGCAACTCATATTTCCTCAACAGGCCAACAGTTAAAGCTGCTACATGGAACTGTTATATTGTGTTGATTTTGGAAATATAATGCCTAAAATAAAATTATCTAAAGAAAAATCTCCTCCTGCTTCTTTTTAACCAGCTAATGTACTTCTCACTGTGACTTTGCCTGGGAAACTGTAAACACAGGCTCTTTCAGTCTGCACGCTGTAAATCGTTTCATCACATTTCACAGAGAATCCGACCCAGTGGCAGGCGTTAAGAATAACTGTACAGAAATAACCAATTTTCTTACAGCTGGAATCATTTACTTATATAGGTCATATAGAGGCATCTGTATTAAACTGTTTCTTAACCAGTAAAAAAAAACCTCCTTGTAGTATGTTTAAGGATGAGACAGATTATAAATGATTTTTGCAAAGAATTAAGAGTTTTGAACACCAGTGGGTTAGGGTTATTAAGATGTGATGTTCTACATGTAGACATTCTCATCAGGCAGGCAGAGTTTAATGATTACATACATTTGAAAACTTAAAATTTGAAATATATTTTCTCAATTCCTAATTACTTAAATAACTAAATGACCAAAGTTGCCACTACATGTCATCCTGTGTCAGTATTAGAATAAAGAACTCACATATTTACCACAAATTCAAATTGTTTCTCTTATAATGGGGAACAAAAAAACATTTTAAGCCATTACTGCATTTGGCAGCAAAATACACTTGTACATTAGTGTATTTATATCATATTACAGTAACACTAAATACAACAACACTAAACAGCACCTTGCTGTCTCCAGGTGCACTTTGTGACACTGTCTGTTATTTTATCTAATAGGCTGGAGGCTAAAGTTTTGTGTCTCTGTTGCTCACAGGCCTCACAGTAAAGCTAGTGAAGGCAGGGTCGAGCAGCTTTGCCTATCTCTTTATCTCAGATCTTCTTCTGTTGAGTACATAAATGTTTCTTCCTCTACACAAATGAATTCTTCCGCACCACTGAGCAGAATTATAACTTTTATTGCCAATGCAAATCAGTATGGCCGGCCTCATTTCTGTCCAGAGTTTATAACCTTAATAGCGTTTACAGGAAGACATTATATCCAAAAATGGATCTGTATGTCTGGGTTCTTAGTATGAAGATTCCAGGAAGGGAATGTCAGCGAAGATGAAGTTAACTTTTGTCAGCAGCGGTTTCATTGCTTTCACATGTTGAACCTGTCCTTTCTTTCATTTGACTACTGTTTGGCTGCATCTGCCCCCTCATGTGCCAACAAAACGGAAGAAATCTGGAAGGTGTGTGTGTATGTGTGTGTTGTTGGCTTGAAGCCCTTCCATCTCACAGTCATGGAGGAAATTGGAAACAAAACCGCATCTAGCTCCAATTTAAGGTTTCAGGAACAGAGGAACTCCACAATCTGATTAGGGCTGGATGGTGAGGTGGTCTCACAATACACCACATTTTCATTATGCAGATGCTTGCAGCAATTTTCGCTCCAATTGTGTTGCTGTAACAGAATTTTGTTGGGGCTCAAATGAAGTGGTAAACGGTTCTTTGAACTGATTGATTGAATCTATTGTGCATTCTTGTTTGGCTCCAGTGATAGCAGGGTACTGTCTCCTGAGAGAGAGGCTGATTGGGGTTAAACTGAAGTAATCAATAAGACAAATTCTTTGGCTGATGTGATTATTTCATGACTTAGGGTGCAAGAAAAGAAAAATGATTTCCGGTGCAGCAGCAACAGCTACAAATCCTCTGCATTATACTCACTGAGAGTGAATCAACAATGATTCACAAAAGAGGCAGAGAACAACTATTTCTGACTCCAGCAGCGTAAGCGTTGGGCTGACGTGCCTCAGCTTGGCTTGTAGTGACTAATTGTATTTGTTCTCTGTCCACCACAGCTCCACTGTGGACCCTTTTATCCAATGGGATGACAAAGCTCCTCTGTTCTGCAGTCCAGCCAGGACACACACACACACACACACACACACACACACACACACACTTTGATATTACCAAGCAGTCAGTCTGGCTGTCATCTCCTCACCCTAAGTCCAGGTCGTGCAGGTCACTACTTCTCAAGAGACGACTAACGGTCAGGAATTCCAAAAACAAACAGTGGGTGAAGTGGAAGTTAAGCTCTCATCGCCTATAAAAAGACATCAGAGGTGTCTGTGTCTGCGTGGTTAAGAGTGTGTGTGTGTGTGTAAATGGGTCAGATGCATTCAGAAATTCCTGTGTCTAATGTGCTGTAGTGACAAGATGGAAGTAAACACATCCCATACAGTACTTTCATACTGCATTACACACACAAACACACGGATCTAAGGTGAGCATCCTCTACAGGTCTCTTTTCATGATGATCAACAGATAAAAAAGCTGTATTGTAGCAGATCTGGCAACTTTCCTCAAAAATCCACTTCACAGGCTCTCTGTAAGTCTATCCTCCTCTTCACTCTCAGCTCTGACAGTTGAGCATTGTACCACTGAACTTAACAGAACTCACTCGAAACACATTTTTACACTATATATGATCTTTTATGCAATCCAGTGGTAAAGAACAGCTTTTTTTCTCACCTTGGCTTCAGGTAGAAATATTCAGAAATCCCCTCAAACTCCTTTCTGTCCTGGTCCGACACAGCAGTGCGAAAGGGAAGTAGGCAGTCCTACTGGAAAGTTTGTTTAAAGAATCAGACTCCCCGTGGGTCTCCTCCCCTTTCTGGCCCGGCCAATGGAGAGGCCGCCCTGTCCCATACAAAGACATCTTAGGCCAGGCCATTTCTCCATACAAGGCAAAAGAATGCACAGGCTGCAGCTTGCTACTGCCACAGACGCCGCTCGGGATGTTTGGGAAAAAGGCAGAAATGACAGGAACTACGATAAGGCTGCCTTATTTAGAGAAAAGGGGGGCTAAACATTTAGAGGAGGCTGTGGAGACATGAGGGAGAGAGTTGTGTGAGCAGATGCAGAGCAGATTTTGAAAGCCAATGTTTCTGCTGTAAGACTATGGGTTTCCTTAAATAGGCAGTTTGGCTGGCCATCACTGACTGCGGCCCTGAACGTGCAGGGAGGGAACACCTTGAATTATGTCATGGGGGTAACATCTGGTTTGTAACTGCTCACTCTTTTTCTCATCATGTTTATTAAAGAAGCACTGAAGGAAAACCTGCCTATTCAGTGTAAATAAATGTGCTCAAGTCTTTTGGCAGCTGTTTACTCTGACACAGCTGTTTCCAACTTGAAGTGTTCTCAGAGATATTTGGCCTGTTTTTCTGTCAAGACATTGTTAAAGTATTAAATACTTGCTGTCATGTATAACATCTTCATCTCCTTAATTGGGCAGTGTATAATGTATACTGTACAGCAGTATAAAACTCATCCTGGACCACATCAGCTTTATGGCTGCCCTCAAAGAGCCAGTTGTAAATGTAGAACTATACAAATATATCTACTTGTTATCATATTCAATACTTTTCCTCTTTATTATTATTATTATTGATTTTGGTAATAAGTTAATAATTAATAGCTAGCGCTGGAAGGAAAAGTCTATGAAAAACAGTGGCAAGCAGACATTCAAGTGTGCAACTATTATAGAATTTATTAAAATAATGAAATATACAAAATAGTATCAGTGATATAATCAAAATAACATATTGCTTGATAATGAAATGACAGCATTTTACAACTATTTTACTACTATTAATGTTACAAGCTACAGCCATTTGGCTAGACTAGCAGCTAGACACCTTCAGTGTGTTGATAAAATGGGAACGGATTCTGGGACATGCAGTTTATGGACTTCCATGTACTCAGAATAGAATTATATTCTTTGACATTTGTGCTGTAGTAAGAGTGTTGTGTGTCTTTTGGGTTGGATGTCTTTAATTGCAAATTACTTTTTTTATCCAGCCCTTTCCTCATTTAATTGTAAAATCATTAAATTTAATAATTTTATTATCATTAAAACAGTGAATGATCTGTTTTCATTTGTTTGAGAAATGCAGCTCATTCACATTTTAGTGAAACATTAGTGAGTAATAACAGTGGAATACTGGTCTTTTACTGTGAATAAATTGAGGAAAAACGGATAGCGAGCATGAATTGATGAGTTCAGGCAAAGAAAGGAGGCAGCTCTGTTTAACAAGGCTCTGCAGGTGCAGTGATGCCCTCTGCTGGGCCAGACTAGTTATCATTTATGAAATACTGAAAACTCCTCAATGAATGATGATGCAGACAAAAATGACGTGGGAGGGCTGTGAAATAGTTCAGTCTGGCTCTGCACACATGAAGTTGTGAGGCGCACATATGGTGGGTGGGAAAGCAAACACTTTCTTCTGTTCATCATATGCTCAAACAGAATAATATCAAGTACAAAAATAGCCTTACCACAATTATCACTTGTTATCTGTAATTTATTCTGTACATAACAATAGGCCACTTTTAGTAATGTATTGGTTATTTCTGAACTAAGAAAAGAGCACAATGAAACTTATGAACCCTCCTCACACAGATATTTATATACACAGCTTAACACCATGCATTTTCTGTTGACCTATATTGTGTCTGCATGTGTCTACTTTTATCACTGTTGCCTCAGGGGCTCCTGCAAACTATGCCAGTCTCTTCCACTAGACCAGGTCAAAGACAGTTTATGCAGGGTGACACTTGTGGATTTACTAGATAGAAAAGCTTCCACACACAGACTGAATTTAGCTCAACAACATCATATGAATTAGAGCAGGGAAGGAGCACAGTTGTCGGCAAATATTTTAACTAGCCTTTAGTATGTGAGATAACGTGCCGGAATTTCAAATAAGTTCTGCAACAACACTTTTGAGTCATTGGATATGATTAAGTCTTAGTAGAATTTGTCACCCAGCAAAATGTTTTTGTGTGTGTGTGTGTGTGTGTGTGTGTGTGTGTGTGTTTTTTTTCTTTGTTTGTGTAGAAGACTTAGTTATAGTTAAACTTTACACATCATGTTCTAATGTTTTTGTAACTGCTTTGTTTAAGTTTAACTAAGAGGCCACTGTTCACCAAGACAATGTTAATCAACAGCCAAAATCAATGTTTGCCAGTAAAGCATAAGACACTTATTTGTCATTGTAGGCATATAACAAAATTATGCCTGGTAGCTCTCAGGGACCAGCAGCAATAGACAACAAGATAAAAAGATAAAAAACATTAATAAAAGGATAATGAAGAAGACGAAGATAAATATGCTGAAGTAGGATCATCTACCTACTACATTGTTACTCAACTTTCAGTGCACGGTCCAAATGTTTACCCTTTGATCGTTTTCTAATTCACAGTGAAAGTAAATTTACACACAGTTAAGCCAGGAAGGAGGGACCGATATGACAGCTTTGTAGCATGGGATAGATGAGGCTGTTAAAGACAAAGAAGGCTGATGTTTGTGTGATGGCCTTTCAGGCTGTGCAGAGCACAGTAGGATCAGACTAATATCTGATTCATTTGATTTATTTATATGTTCTTGCACCATGTTCATTTTGATAACAAGTTAAGTTAATAAGTCAGTCTATTTGAAAAATTCAAAGAAAGGTGAGTGATGGTCCATTTATCTGATAAATAACGTTATAATTAATGTTTTTTCTTTCATTATCTGGCCCCGGGCCTACAGTCCTTTTGCAAAAGTGCCCCCCAGCCACAGCGAGTTGAGTATCTCTGATCTCCTGTATATGTAATAAATAAAGGCAGTGATAGTGCAAACAGTGCTATAGAAAGAGGTAGTGAACAACCATTTAAATAGGTAAACACAATACAAAGACATGAGCAAATTAGATGGATTATATATAGGCCTATGTACTGTATGTATGTAAGCTATAACATGTAAATGAAATCTACTTTTTAATTGTAAAATACTAATATTACCTGTTTCTTCACCGTCGTAATTATCGTCCTTATAGTGACAAATTAAAATCTAATATAATTTATGCATGATTGAGCGCTTTGTTTACAAAATAACGTTGGAGGCGGGTCATGTTCTCTTTTCCAGTTTGCTCATTGGATGTTGGCGTGATTGACGTGTGTTGTGCGCAGGCGCAGTGTACTAGGAAGCGTCAGGGATTGCAGTTGTTTTTTCAATCTGAAAAGGCAGCCGAGAGGTAAGCAGCGGTCCACACTCTTTTAGCATCAACACAGACACAATAAAACTGTCTTTAACAGATTTAACAGTCGAGTAAGATATTTATTAGGCAGAACTATCAATAAAGTGTCAATTTGTAAGATATTGTACTTTTTACTCGCTGCAACTTGCTCATCGTATTAAGACAAGTCGTTAAGATGTTTCAGTGCTGTCAAACAAAGCAAATTTTTTGATAAACTTCTGAACAGCGAATACGAACATAGAAGTGTCTGTAGTTTTAAAGTTTTTGGATTAACAGAGAGTCGTCTGTCGGCGTTAATATCTCAAGTGTCGAGAGTTTCAATGGCCAACAATGGATTGCACCATACAGTGACACTGTTGCGGAAGTTGTCTGACTGCGTGGTTTATCTCCAGTTATATACATTAGCACGTCAGTGTTATTATTCTGTTATAGTAGACATAGAGCCACACGTGGATAACGTACTGAATAAAAATGCCCATAAATCTGCTTCATTTAAAAAAGCTCACATGAAGCGACTGTTCTTCTTTACGAGACCTTCACCAAATTCATTGTGCCCCGAGGGACTGACTTTCTCAGTACTGTCTGGGTCAGTGATAGTGATTTATATTATGTAATCATAAAGTCTGATGTAACAGACATTTTACATGATTTTTTTGGCAGAGGTCAAGAGAGGATGGCAGATATGCTGAAACACATTGCATTAGAGTGAGGTGACCTCTGTGTGTCTGTGTCTCCTCTGAGGCAATGGACAGTAAAAGCCAAGACTGCTGTCCCCACACACTGGGCTGGCTCCAAACCATGGGAAACTGGCATACCAAGGGCACATTTGCTAATGTGTGTGAGAAGGGTGACCAAGTTCCCAACAAACCAAATGTAGGATGAAGAGAGCTGTGAGTGAGTCTAAAATTTTGATGTGGTGTTTGTCTGTCTGAAAAAAATAATTATTTCTATTCTGCCCCAAAGCTCGTAACACCTACTTTCTTCACAACCATCGGACAAACACCAGATTTTACAAAAGCATCTGTCCTGCAGTATTTTGTCTTTTGAAAACTAGAGCCAATCAAAATGTGGTACATCATCTCAATGTATTGGAGTGGAACAAGGGTAAAAATGCTGTGCAGTCCCACATAAAGTGGGACACCTGGTCTCTCCTTTTATTAATTCTGATGTGTCAACAAGTGCTGAGACAGTTAGTTAGTCAGAAACCATTTTGATACTTGATTAGCCTAAGTTTTAAGACATTTAATCAAACAAAAATGTCCAAGTCTTGCTTATTCACCGTCAGGGCTGAGCAGTTAATTGGAATATTATCAAAATCACAATATGGTCAAGTGAAATATCCAAATCGCAGAAACTGCTGTTCTGCCATTTTTTTCTTTTTTGATAAAGGAATTATGTGTGACAAAACAGCATTATATTGAAGGCTTCCAGATGTAAGAAAATATGTCACATCATTATGATTTTTATAGTTTTTTTAGGAAATGAAAACTGTGCTGTAAAAATGATCATTCCAACTAATTATATTATGAATTATGTCAGCAGCCCAATAATCATTCAGAACTCCATTAAGAATTTGATGTAATTTTAAAATGGATATCTTCCAGTTTGGGATTTTTGTCACATTAGGCTTTTAGAACTTGTAGTGGGAATTGTTCAACTATTTTTCTCTGCCTTTCAAAGTAGAGCTGTGATGATTAATCAGTAATCAATTATTTGTCAACTACTAAATGAATCAGCAACTATTTTGATAATTGATGAATCGGTTTGAGTAAAAAAAAATTTAAAGTCAAAATTCCTCTGATTTCTGCTTGGGAAATGTGAATATTTTCTAGTTTCTTTACTCATCTACTGATTATCTTTTGGTTGTGGACAAAACAAGACATTTTAGGACATCATCTTGGGCTTCAAGAAAAACAAACGTTTTTTCACCATTTTCTGACCAAACGACTAATCGATTAATCGATAGAATAAGCAATAGATTAATGGACAATGAAAATAATTGTTAATTGAAGCCCCATTTCATAGACAAAGCAATAACTGAGTTAATCAGGAAATGAATCTACAGATTATTACATAATGGAAACAGTGGTTAGTTGCAGCCCTTGTGTCAACATCATTAGTTTGAATTCCTCATCGAGGAGAAGTGAACTTAGAGACAGTGAAGCTTGGACTTATGCCAGTTTACATGTGAGAGATAAGTGTAAGAATGTGTTTAATACATTAGAAAGAGCATGCTGCCACAGATGAAAACATTTCATCCATGTACATCAGTTATTTAACCTCCCTCATCGTTCTCTGTTGCTGCCCTACATTTTGTCGTCTCTCACTACCATTGTCTACTGTGGGCTTTTGTGCTTCCCGCTTTCTAAATACAGCTGACCTGGCAGTTTCAGTCAAGTATCACTCTAAATCAAATACACATGCAGAAGCCTGAATGGGCACAGAAAGAGGTAATTCACATCAGAAGGCCATGAGCTACACAATCATTATATATCTTACATGTGTGCTGTTGGATCAGTCACGTGACAGGCCAGAGTGGGTTTTGTTTCTTTTGCTTTATTTTTACCGCACAGCAAGTTTCATTAGCTACATCGACTCTAACGGTTTCTCTTGTTAAACATTGTTTTTGGCCTACCTCTCTGTCGTGTCCTCCTCTACTGGCAGCACAGGCTGTGATATCCATCAAAATTTGCAAGTCATTTGCTTGAGTTCCTCCCAAGTCGGTCAGGCTCTTGAAGGATTCTCCAGTACTGGTAGAGCATGATGACCGCTGGAGAGTCCCCCTCATCTTTAATGGCCCAGAGAACTGTGGTCAAGCCCAGAAACTGTGTGGTCGCTCAGTTTGTGTGTGTGCGTTTTCACGGCCAGTGTGTTTGAATAGCCTGTCCGAGCTTTTCAGAAACTGCTGGTCTGGCTGTCATGTGCAGTGCAAGTGGGGAAGTATGAATTCGGTGTGACAGGAGAGTGTGTGTGTGTGTGGTTGTGAAATTGTGTTAGATAGAGGAAGCATCGGTGTGTGACTGAATATACTGGGACTCTCTCATGGATCGCTATATTTTTCGTTGTAGTTCAGAACAGAGAGGACTGGAGCACTGTCATCTCTGATCAAGTGGAAAGTCCTATTTAGCTTAGCAGTCATAATCGACTGTACAGGCTTGTGTAGCTACGCCTCAGGTGTCAACGCTAACAAAATGTAGCCTTATATCTACAGGCAGATATGGAAGGGGGGGGTTAAGTGGCTTTGAGAGGCAGCTGAGCATCCTGGGCAATGGAGTTGACAGGTTCCTCTGGTGGAAATGGTGGTAAAGTTTCTTGAGACAGTTCCTAAGTTCCTGAGGAGGGAAAAGCCTTCATAGTGGAGACTTATGGCAGAAGAGAGGTCAAGGGAGCACAGCCTGGTTGGGAGGGGACAACTGCATCCTTCAATGTGGGTAAGACCTGAGAATTTGGACAGATAATGCTATAGACAGGTTTGAGTCATTGTGTAGGTGTGTGTTAAGTCACTCCATATGTTTACAGAACCTGCCCAAGTTTCTCGAAACTTTTTCTGATGTTTTTCCTCAGGAATATAAAAGTGGATTTGGAAATTAACTTTATCAAATGTACTTTATCTTTATCAAGTGTCACCAGCCACTCAATTGATAGTTATTGTTTTGTGTCTGAAATCTGCCAGACACTTTCATAATTTCCCTGCTGGATTATGATAATCAAACAAATTTTTTTTAATTGGGTTACTGGTTGGTTCAGTTGAATCTGTGTAAAAAAACAAAAACAAACAAGAAACAAGTAAACATCAGCTTCACAAAGGTAGAATTTATTGCCAAACTATGGTATTGATTTCTCTAATATACATTTTTTGTGTTCAATTATCTGAGTGTTAAGTTCAGCATTTATTTTCAGTCTGAAATTTGGCTTGCAGCAAAACCAGTCAGTGAGCAGTGACTTTTTTTTCTGTACCAGAAAAAAGAAGAAAAAGAAAAAAAGAAAGGAGAAATTGCCCAATCTTGTGTGCCCAGGACATTTTTTTTCTTTTTGTCTTGATATCAAAAGAGGTATCAAGTATTGTTTTTCAATACTATTATTTAATCAAAGTTTAAAATCCTGGTATTGTGACAACTCTAATGTCAGGATCTCTGAAGGCCAATTGAGATAAAATACTCTGAATCCCCCAGAAGCTGTGTTGATGCTTGCAATGTTGATGCGGGTCCAAACTAGGCCTAATGTAATGTTTTCAGTAGCCTTTGGCCATGTTTGACTTCTTGACTCACTAAAACTACATGTTGTCGGACATGTTGTGGCCTGCTGAGGAGAAACGATACTGAGCTAATGTGTATAACTGTGTTGACCATTTTTTCCAACCTACTTAATAACGAACTAACTTGAAAACTTGTGTTGTCTTTGGTCTCAGTTGTCTTATGGTGGGGACATGTAGGGTCAGTGAGGCATACAGTATTTCACACTGCGTCTGTCTTTCTATGTTGGAACTGCACCCAGTGAACCTCTTCACATAATCATTCATCATGTCATAATCATCATAGTTCATGTTGTCGTATAGTGACAAACCTCTATACGTGTCTAGATTTTATCTTCCCTCCTTGCTGTTGACCTTTAGCCGATTAGTCACGATCAGGATCCAGTTTCAAAGGTTAATATAGTGTTATCAAAACCTTAGAAATGCCTTCTTTGCAATCATTTAAGGAATATCCTTCTCTTGGAGCTAAGTTTAGTGAAAAGGTTTGATGTTACTTGGCCTAAAACCTTTCTATGGGTTACATAACGCAGGAACTCTGTTTGTTTGCACAGACAAATGTGCTATATTAAGCATTTTAATACGTAATGTAGTGCGTGCTTAATAGGCTTTCTCGAATGCCATCTGCTTTTTTATTTTGTTTAACTGGATGACCATTATAATGCGAAAATAGCAGCTTTTCTGTTATTATAAATGGATGACATTATTATTTAGTGCTGCTGGCATTGTGAAAAAAAAGGGATGAAGGATCAAACCGCAGACAGCTGAAAATAGTGAATGCAGACACTTTTGGTTCCTGTGTCATTTCACTTCTTGTTTTTTTTGTTTTGTGTCCAGTCCCAAACCATGAACATTGTGGGCCAGTTGGCAGAGACAGTGTTTGTGACGGTGAAGGAGCTGTATCGTGGCCTCAATCCCGCCACTCTCACTGGAGGGATCGATGTCATTGTGGTGCGACAGCCTGATGGATCGTTCCAGTGTTCCCCCTTTCACGTCCGCTTTGGCAAGCTGGGAGTGCTGCGCTCCAAGGAGAAAGTCGTCAGTGTTTTTTCTGTCTCATTTAATTCTTTTAATTACAGTTCTTCCACAGTTATTTCTCTGCCTTTGGTCATTCTTTGACACACATGTGCTCCCTGTGATTTTAGGTGGACATTGAGATAAATGGAGAAGCAGTTGACCTGCACATGAAACTGGGTGACAATGGAGAGGCTTTTTTTGTGGAGGAAAATGAAAATATGGAGGTAAGATGACCAACATTTGATGGTGATTGGCTCAAGCTCTTCATATTATCCACTTTGTCAATTCTTTGATAACATTGCATCAGTTTGGTGCAGTCTGTTATCTTTAATTCATTACTGCAAACTTTTCTTTTTATCCTGCTCAGTCCCAGGTCCCAGCCCATCTGTGCACCTCACCAATTCCTCTTGAGCTCCCCGAGGAGATCGAGGAGACCGCTGAGGGATCCTTCATTGCCGGGTCTGGCGCCCGCAGAAAGAAACGTCGTCGTAAACGCATCCGTTCTGACAATCACCTGAGAGAAGAAGCATGTTCGTCATCAGAAGAGAGAGAAAGAGAGAAGGAGTGGGACAGAGAAAGTGATTGGGCTGGACCGGACAGTCCTGCTAAAGAGGAATCAGTCACACCATTGCAAGTCAGGTCAGTCACCTGAACCGCCAACAAGTAAAATTTACCCGCAGCTGTTTTTTGATTGTATGTAACTTTGAACTGATGCCTTAAACTTTGTTTAAGATGCCCTTATGCCCGGGCCACACTGTCCACTTCAACCCTTAATGATGGCTAACTCACTGAAATGCTTTAGCTCACATGCACGTTGTGCTCACATAGACAGCATTTCTGCCGCAGCCCTCCTACTGCCAGCCCTATCAAATCAAGTCAGATTTCATCTAAATAGCCCAATATCACAAATCACAATGTGCCTCAGGGGGGTTTACAGTGTCTGACACCCCCTGTCCCCTAGACCCTCAGTCCAGTGAGGAAAAACTCCACCCTCCACAAAAAATTTGAAAAAACCTAGCTCAGAGCTGTGAAGAGAAGTGAAGTGAAATGAAGAATGATGAGTCATGTGTTATTTGTTTACTTTCATTTAGAGAGAGGGAGAGCACTGGAAAAATACTGCCTTACATCTGATGCGATGATGATTTTGAAAGGTGTCATATTGCTGGTATGATGTCAATATCAATCAACAGTTCATTTTCTATTTCTATTTTTGCTGAGTAACGGGTGTGTCTCGCAGAAAAAAATAGGCATCATGCTGAATCTCTAGATGAAGCACCGCTGCATTCGGGCGTGTGGCTGCTGCAACCTGTTAACATGAACGCAGTAATGAAAAGAAGGTCCATGATGCACTCAGGCTGCTTGGGTTGGCAGTGTTTCCCGGGCGTGGCGAATTTCTACAATCATGGGCAATAAGTGAGATGTATTTTGTGACTGATGAGCCTTGAGATGCTTTGGGGGCTCTGATTTGTTCTTGAATTCAAGGACTCCAACTACAGTGTATAGTGCTTTTGTTAATTTGTCAGTGAAAAATTATTCAAACTAATGTCAGATGCCTCAAATAATTTTTTAAATGTTTCTTAATTACTGAAGTTCTAATCAGTCAGGAATATATGTGGTTTTAAATATTAATAGCTATTACGAGATGGATAAAGGTAGCACTGGTTGGTTAACTTCTTCTTTGGGCAGAGATGTTTGTTGAATGTTGTCCGACTTTCTGCATAGGATGCAGTGGGTACATGCAACTTTTCCAAGGAGGGTTTGAGAATTCCGAATATATAGCTTGGTGGCTAAAGATATGAAATGGGAAAAGAAAGCCAGGTGTCAAATATGGTTTGAAAAATCTACAGAGAAGTCTGGAAATTTTGGTCTGGGAAGGTATGGAATTTTTAAATGGAAAATGAGTACTGAACTGACAAATCCCACTTACTCTACTTTTAACAGCACTGAGCTGCGTGCTTTTTTTTTTTCAAGGAGTCATGTGGTTCTATGTTCTTTCCTTCAAAGTTAACACAAGTAGTTAAAAATATCTTCTGTGTGTTACAGTAAATCCGTGTACTACTCGCTGTCCGAGGAACCAGTTGAGGAGTTGGGGGTTTCACCAAACAGAGACACTCATCCACACTCAGATGGAGAGCAGTCACCCTCAGACAAGTGAGGAAGGATCATTCATACGATAAATTCACTGATTTTTTGTTTGTTTGTTTGTTTGTTTGTTTGCACTGATAAACTTAACTTAGTCAGTCTCAGATGACAGAGATCAAGGCATACTGATTTATTCTGTGGCGCCTGTCCTCACATTTATTGATCTTTTTCTTTTTATCTTTCTCCTTTCCAGCAGTGTGTTCTGCAGCCGACCATCCTCTCCTAAGAGTGACTCTGAGCTCCTGGTTAAACCTCAAGGGTCCTCTGAACCCCAGATACAGTGGAATTGGGGAGGTTTTCCTGTGGTATGACAACACACACACAGATGTAGATGTGCTTTTCCTTCCTGCCCATGCTGTGGATGTGAGATTGTCTCGCTGACACATGATCTCAAACTGCCCTCTCTTCCCTCCCTCTCACAGCTGTGTCAATCAGATAGGACACCACTGGATCTGCAGTGCATCCCCCCTCCTGGCAGTTCTCATTTCCGTACCATTGAGAGACAAGACTCCTTCGACATGGGCTATGAGCCGGTGATCAGCTGTGGCAGAGTGGGCAGTGTGACAGTGGTCAGGCCAAAACCCAGGACTCAATCCCTGGACCTAAGCACCCACACTTTGCAAACCACACCTTTATCCAAGGAGAACCCCCCCCACATTTCCCATTCCACGCCCAGTGATCTCTTCCAGTCTTGTGCACCATCAGCCAAGACTGACATGGACTCGACACAGCCACATGGATCCACATTAGGGAAAGAGGAAAACTCATCTTCTTATTCAGATAATCTGATTAATGGCACAGATTCTTTTGGTAGCAAAGAAATCACAACCAGCATTGAGCGTATTAGCACTGTGACTGACATAATTATCCCTGGGAGCAAACATAGCATGGTCAGTGTGACCGAACCAAAGAACGCACATAAACAACTCATCAAAGAGAGTGAAGGCTGCACAGTCACAACATCAAGTCCATGTGTTACAGACTTATCACAGCAGGGTGCCTTATCGGAGCAAACTGAACAGGGTTCCATCAGCAGTGCTCCTGTCAGTGAGGGGGACAGTGGGATAGATCCCTGTGCTGAGGGAGGGGACGAGGATGGAGGGACTGAAGGGTCAGCAGGGGACTTGCTGACTAACAAAACTGTACCAAAAGCTGAAGGGAGAGACACTGATACCAGCTGTCCTGCTGCAGAGGGGTCAACAAACTCTTCTGAGGCACCATCCAAAGTGGACCAACATGACAAGAAGAAAGGTAATTATTTTAGTTACTTTTTTGTGTCCTTAGACTTTAGGTGTGTTTAAAGCCTCATTTTAGACTCTACATTAAAGCCACAGTTAGTAACAGCTATAATAAAGCTTTTTGGCATATTTGCTGAAACTGTCACTATATCCTGACAGAAGTACACAAGACAGATGGTATTTGAATAAATCAGGTGAGAGCCTTTTCTGTATTCTGTTGTCATTTACCATCACACTTTATCTCTAACCTCTGCTCTGCGTGCTAATATCCATAACCCCCAAGCACCCACGTGGTGTGGATCAGAGGAGAGACAGGTGACAGGTGTAACTGAACTCAGTGTATGGGTTTGTACCGTCCTCCCCACAACCAACATGAGACTCATTCCCACGTTGTCAAATTTTAGTAGATCATGAGAGCATTTTGGGTTGGAAGCTGGCTCTGATTGGTTGTTCTCATTCAGGCACAGTGGATTCTTGCAAAAAGGAGCACAGGGAACCAAAGGAACCTTATTTTTTTATATATATATTATGCACTATGTCTCATGGACTACTGTCAGGGTGGTTACAGTTTCACCAAATGTAACAAAAGTTTATTTTTATAGAAGTTACCAACTGTAGCTTTAAAATAATTATGTTATTGTCAGTTTTTGTCAGTGTTCATCAGTTAGGTTCATGTGTCATTTTGTTGCAGGTAAACGTAATCACCATCTAGGACCAACAGATATTTACTTGGATGATTTGACCACGTTGGACCCTGAGGTGGCTGCACTCTACTTCCCCAAGAGGTACAAAGACATGTATTCTTCACAAGACAGGCAGTGATGTAACTAATTGGCACAGTGATGGATTTCCACTGAAATAACTCAGTCATTCTCAGTTCATTTAGTCTGGAACAAAAGAAAACCTGATTCATTGTGGCATTTTACTGGTAAGGTTTGTGTTCGCATTGACTTTACAAATGAACCAAGAGTAAACATGAAGTTAAACAGACGTACAGGTAACTCATTGATTAGACAGTTTTGGCAACAGGATACAAACACAGCAGTTTTAATAGCTTTTGACTTATTAATCAGGAAAAATACCTATGCTGATTTCATGATCAGCAGATTGATTTATTAGTGGCTGGGGTTGAAATGATACTAAAATCACATACCTGCTGCCATAAAATGCTGTGGTTGGTTTATCTGCATTCACCGGGCCAAGTCTCACCTTTGCAAGCAGTCTTGGTCCGGTTGTTTGGTCTGCACTAGGGTTCAATCGACAGCTTTCACATCAGCCTAAAAAAACTGTTCTAAGCATACAAACTGAAATGAAACATACTAACTAAAGCACCTTAAGAAGTCTTCCCCTTTATCTGTGGTAAACTGAGTGTCTATTGTCCCTGCAGTGAGACAGAGGGGGCATCTCAGCTTGGGGCGGAGCAGGGCTCCCGCTCAGGGAGCCAGTCACCCCAGTCAGTAGGCAGTGGGGCCATGGACAGCGGTACAGAGTACCTGTCAGATTCCACCTCCTACAACATGGATGTTAGCATGTCCCTCTGTGGACAAGAAGGTGACACCAGCCAAATCACTAAAGGTAAGTGAGAATTAATCTGTGCTGGTATTCTGTGTCTGCAATATAAGCTTGTACATGAAGAAATGTGCAGGTTCTCCCAGTGAAGTAAAAAAGTTTTTTTCCATTAATCTAGAAAAGTTTATGCAGCACATTGTGACATACCAGGATTTTGTCAATAATCCAGGAATCATTGAGGATCCAAGTCTTGTGATCCACATCAACTCCAAGTAAGACCTGGAATTAGATATTTATTTGTTAACTGATACAATTTGCATTAAAAAACATTTATTATTTGACTGTTTATTTATTTAAGAGAATTTTCTTTCGTGGTTGTTTCAAACAAGTTTCTGTCCATGACTGTTCATCAGCTGGCTTTTGTTTTTCACAGCTATTATAACTGGGCAGTGGCTGCTCCAATGGTCTTGTCAATGACCGCTTTCCAGAAGAACTTACCCAAGGTATTTTATTGTTTCTACACTGGGCCTCAAAAATGTTAATCAATTAGGAGTCCTTAATGTCAATTACAAACATTAATCAAGTTTATCATTGAGTTGTTTTGACTGATTTACAAGTTAACAGGCAGGTATGATATTAGTTAGACAGTGAATATGATGATGACACTATCACTATGATCATTGCCTTATGTTCTGTGTGTCGTAGAGTACAGTAGAGCGGCTGGTGAAGGACAAGATGCCCAAAAAATCTGGACGTTGGTGGTTCTCTTGGAGGAGAAGAGACATGGACAATAGCCAGGTACATACGAAAGCATCCCTGTAGTTAATGATTATTCATTGAGTTATGATGGAGTGCTAGTAAGAAAATAAATGTTACATGTTTGCACCTGCAATAATCCATCCATAACAGGGTTTTCTGGTGTAGACTTTTAAACCACAGTTGTTTTTTCTGCTCTGTCCGTGTAGGACAGAAGAGGGATACATGATTTAAGTTAGGTTAGGTCAGAAGCAACTGGTCGCTGTGTTGTGTGTTTGTAGAAATCACCCTTGCCATTTTGACATTGCTGTTGGTTAGAATGAACCTTATAATGTGACCTCCTTGTTTTCTTAGCAAACAAACTCAAAGGATGAGCAAGAAGAGCCACTGGCAAGTGTTTCTTCCACAGTAAAGTAAGTCGCTAAGAAATGATCTAACACAAAATAATAAATCCTGACAGGCTTTGTTGCATCTGGAATTTGGACCTGCCCATCCACAGCTGTTTGACCACATTATAATGTCAGAGTGTACTTAGGGACATTCAGAATTATTGCTGGAAATGCTAGAGGAGTTCTAGTCAATCCTGTAAATATGCTAAACTTTGGCCAGAAATACTGGCTATTGTTTGTAACTCCCAGGCAGATGTAAAAAAGATATTAAAGCCAGGTGTTAATCATAGCCACAAGCAGCAGTGAAAGAGAATTGTACATCTAGAAATTGTAGCTATTATTTCATAGGCCTCAGTTGCTTCCATGAGTTTTGTCCTGACATCAAATGTGTATGACATTCAATTATCACAATGCAAGAACTGATAAACTGGGGGGGATTTACAATTATGTTTAAAAAGATGTCTTTTACGTAGCAGTTCAAACTCTACTCATGTAGTTTACCTTCATGCCACTAGAGTGCGCCAAAGCTTTGTCCACACAGTACTCAAGTACTCAATAGGTATTCTCAAAATCAATTGAAATGACACGCAGTCCCTTTCATACATGCACTGCAATCCTGTATTTATCTCGGTATTACCAGGAGCTGTATGAGTGAACACAAATGTCTGCATTAGTTGGCTCAAACTTGACCTTGTCAGCTTTGTTTGCTTTCACTCACAAATCACTAAATCCTTATATTCGTTGCTGTTTCTATTTGAATTGTGTTCCTCAGTGTGTATATTTATTGATAATAACTGATGACTCACAAAGAGTATAAATTATTATCAATAGCTCACAAAGAGTTTAACTGGATGCTTGCTGTGTCTGCAGAGCCACATTGGATGACATGGACAGTGACGAGGCAGCTGGCCTCGGACGAAAAGCTGTCATTGCTGCCAGCCAGTCAACTGAAACCCTCAATGCCACTCAATGTATCACCCAGATGTATCGTAAATCACTGCGTCTGACCTCTGAACAGATAGTAAGAGATACACACACATTCACACACCCACATAAATGATTTTACTCTGCTGTCTTATGTATATAAAGGATGACCAGTTTCCTTGTGGTTTTAGTTCCTTTAGGTAACTTTGTCATTTCTCATAACCAGGAGCACTTGAACCTGCGTGACGGAGCCAACAAGGTGGTGTTCAGTGTGACTACACAATATCAGGGCACCTGTCGTTGTGAGGCTACCATCTACCTGTGGAACTGGGACGATCGCGTCATCATATCCGATATCGACGGGACCATCACAAAGTAAAAAAATAAATAAAAACAAAACTTGCAGGCTATAGTGTATAGATTGTCATAGACAAGTGGATACAAAGCAATTCATACATATATATAAAAGATGCATTACTGAACACTGTGTGATCTTACATCGTCATAGTTTTATGAATAGTCTTCACTGTCTGTCTCCTGCAGGTCAGATGCTCTGGGTCATATTCTCCCTCAGTTTGGAAAAGACTGGACACACAAAGGCATCGCCAAACTCTACCACAAAATTCACCAGTATGTGCTTTGTGGAAAATATTATCAACAAATATCATTGTCTTTAGCAGTTTTTCTATTCTGTTATTTTTCCATTTTATCCCTTACTGAACATTCACATGCATGACTCACACCATAACAAGCGAAGAAAAAACAAAACAAAAAAAAACCAGACCAAATGTATCCACAGCAGATGATTTAACTCTTGACTGTCTTATCTGTGTTGCCAGATGTTTGTCCCCATTTTCACACGTCTTATGTTGTGCTTTCAAACAGCTGTTCAGTTAATTGAAAAAAGATTTAATTTTATTTGAAGTGCTTATCGTTTGTTTGACGAATCTGGAGAAACAGGAAACAGTGTGTGTGTGTAGTTAAAAGTATTGGTATCATAGATCAGAAAACTCACATTTTTGTTATTCTGTTTTATGAACCTAAAATGTTAACATGGTTGCTCCTGTCCTTGCAGAAATGGCTATAAGTTCCTGTATTGTTCAGCGCGGGCCATAGGTATGGCTGCCATCACTAAGGACTACCTTCAGTGGGTCAATGACAAAGGCACTGTCCTCCCTAAAGGCCCTGTGCTGTTGGCTCCCAGCAGCCTCTTTTCCGCACTGCACAGGTAACAAATACTACAACTGAACTACTTTATAGCTGTTTCCGCTCCAACAGTCTCCTCATCTCTCCGATCTATAAAACATCCATGATCGCTTCACACAGATCTGCTGGAACGTTCCACACATTAATACATGATGAAACAAACAGAAAGCATCATCTTGTTGGGCCGTCTTCCTCTGCAATGATATAATGGTTTTCCCATAGACATTTATATGTAGACGCCACATTGCCTGCCTCAGCCTGTTGCTGTGATGTGTCACCGTTGTGGGCAGGGAAAAACTGGCCTGTAAACAAACACATGTATAAAAAGCATTACACTCAAGGGTTCATGATGTGCATGAAGCAGGAAAAAAGTAACATTTTTCCAACTTAATCCAAGTAGATCATGAATCCTTGAATATAAAAACAACTCACTGAAATCAATTGATAAACCTAAACCTGATAGTGATTTTTATCCAGACAAATCGCTGCAGTTTTTGTTTATGGGCCAGTCTTGCCCAGTCCAATATGGCAGCAGCGTTGATGTACAATACAAAGGCCAATGTGGCTTCTCCTTATACTGTATATGTCTATGGGTTTTCTATCTGGAGAATTGGCGCTACCTACTGCTCACCTCAATGAACCGACTCCTAATAATCACATAATGGGGATGGAAACAAGCATTCACACTTTCTTTTGCTGATTAACTTGAAATTCACAATTCATTTTGACGGAAACACGGCTAGTGTGTTCTTCCTTTGTAGAGTGTTGATTAACTGCATTAACAGAATGTATGATATAACTGTGAGTGAGAAATGGTTCTTGAAGTTTGAAAATCAGTTTCAGTTCTTTTTTCTTTAATGTCATTGTTGAAGTAAATTAATTTGTACTACCCTTTTTAATTTGATCACTGATGCTTTGGCAACAATGTTTTCAAAGCATTCATGCCAATACACCATATTGAATTGAAACTGAATTAAAAAAGGTGTCCAAAAAAACACCACTACTCAGCTACTGCACTGTATTATATAAATGTATGCCGGGAGACAAACACTTAAAGAGAAATCCCTGTTGACTGTGACCCGTCTGTCTGATCTGTTCAGAGAGGTTATCGAGAAGAAGCCAGAGGTTTTTAAAATCGCCTGTCTGGGTGACATCAGGGACCTGTTCAACCCACACAGACGGCCATTCTATGCAGCCTTCGGCAACAGGACTAATGTAAGCAGTGCTGCCAACACGCTCTTACTACATTGTACTATATAGCCTTAAGCAACAAATCTGTTTTCATTCAAGGTTTTCCAGGTGCTGAGTTGCTTATTGGTAATTTTAGCCTCTGGGTTTCTACATAATTACAAGAGATCATGTCGCACCTGTGTGTTGAATGTTTCTGCCTATAGTATTTAATGTGCATATCCTGTAGTGTACTCCAACAGACTGAAATGAAGTCAGAAATGTGCAAGTAAAGTCTGAAGTTTGCTTGTGGATATAAAGTACACACTAGCTTAATGATTGATTGTATGTTAGTGCTGCAGCAGCCAAACAATCTTTTTAGTGTACATAGATACTGCAGAGGTTAAAGTGACTAGCTAGTCTGTCTGACTGTATTGTTTTGGCTGCCCTTGGTTTTGCAGGATGCATATGCTTATAAGCAGGTTGGAGTGCCTGACACCAGGTTATTTACTGTCAACCCAAAAGGAGAGCTCATCCAGGAGAAGACTAAAGGCAACAAGTCTTCGTAAGTGTGCAACTGAACACAGACTCTGGTGATTCTTGGTGCTATCAAAAAAGACACTAGCAGGTGTCAGTGCCTGTGTCCCAGTGTAGATGAATGGACTGAAACCAACATACAGACTGCACAAATTTTCACTGGGATTGTTGATTTTGTTAGAAACAAAAATCTGTTCTTTTGGAATAATTACACATAATACAATCAGTGTTAGGAGTAAGACAGTACTTTAATTACACTACATTTGGCAGTAATTAACAACAGTTCTGTCCATCCAACCATTTTCTTTCCCTTTCCCTTATCTGGGGTTGGGTCGAAGTGGCAGCTGGCTAAGCAGGGCATTCCAGACATCCCGGGAATGGTGCCTTGGGGGATCCCAAGGTGATCCCAAGCCAGATGAGATATGTACTCCTTTCAATGGGTTCTGGCAGGGCGGGGGATGTAACTAATTACTTTTTCAAATTGATACCGCAGGTACAATTACTGAAATCTAAATGGGCTTGTTACTCGTTACTTTACCTTAAACAGTGGACAGAGGCAGTGGATAGTAGATGTAGCAGACAAATGCAGCCTGCGCCTGGATCAGTAGTTATTGCTGCCCTCTGGTGGTTGGAAGTATTAATAACACCTATCTGTAATAAAGAGTACAATTATGGATTTAAAGACCTGACAGTTGCTAAAATGATGTAGTTATGTGTGCATTAATAAGAGAAGCAGACATTAAAAGTAATGCAAAAGTTACTTTCCCTAGTAACTAATTACTTTTAAATGTAGTAATTAGTAAAGTAATTCAGTTACTTTTGAGAGGTTACCACAAGTATTTACTAAATTCAAGTAACTTGCCCAACACTTGATACAGTTACATAAAAACTGTGCACATTCAGCTCTCAGACACTTTTGATATTTCATGTGTTTTATTATTGTAATTATTATTTATAATTAATGGAATTGTGAGTAAGTTTGTGTGTTTGTGTTTTGCAGCTACAGCCACCTGAGTGAGTTGGTGGAACATTTCTTCCCCATGCTGTCTGTCGAGGGCAGCAGGTCCTCTGCTGTGGACTGTCCTGAGTACAGCAGCGTCTCTTATTGGAAGGAGCCTCTGCCAGAACTGGACCTGGATGCACTACTATAGACACACACACACCCACATTTACCAAGAGCCACACACATACTTTATCTTTGTCCTCTCCTTTTCCTGTGGATTTTCAAAGGATTTTTCCCAGCATGCCTGAATATTGTTTTTGATCGACCTGCCAACTGTGTAGTGCCTGTTTACAAGACTCTGAATAAACTGGAACAGAAAGAGGCAACTGTCCTGTCTACAAAGACAGAGCCAAATTAAGTCATAAAACGCATGCACTCTACATTTCAAACATATATGTATGAAACTGTATGCAGTTCTTAATCTCAGTGCTCTTACACTGATTCTGGCTGTTTACAAAATATTGGCTATTTTAAAGGGAAAATCCTACAATTAACATGACAAAACTGGACAAATATGCCTTTGGACTGTTTCAGTTTTTTGTTATCGTGTGTACAAGCGTCAGACATTCAAAAATATGAATTTAAACAGTCACACATTTCAGCTCTGAACACTGACTAAAAACTTATTTGTATAAAAACTGATCTGTATTAGATTAGCTTAAATTCTGCACATGCCAAAACTGTCCCACTGCTATTGCCTGTTTTCTGTGACTGATCTGGAAATTTTCAGTTCATCTCTTGAAGCTCAAAGCTCAAAGAGACCCAGACACACACACATACTCACACAAACAGCTACAGAACAACCCTGTTATCTTTTATTCAGCTCAGATTACAAAGATTGTGTGTCTGTGTGTTGTTGTGACAGGGAATGTCTTTGGACCTGAGCAGTATGGGGAGGGTTTTTATAGCTACATGTACCAAGTAACCAAATATGGTTGTGATTATTTTACAGTCTGTTTGACCCTAATAAGTATCCATAACTTGGGTTTTCCATTAGCAGTGTTGAGCAAAGTGTTTTCTAAATCCATTCGATTTACTTGAGTCATAAATATTTGTTGCTCTGGATGTAAAGCTTGATTTTGGGTGTGATAAATGCTGATTCAATCCTGCAGATGAACATGGAGTTTATTATAAGGGACAGTAGCATGGTTCTTTTTTCGCAATAATAAGCTAATCTGAGCATACGATCATTGTGAAACCTCAACATGTAGCCTCCATTTGACTTCCTTTCAAGTGCAAGCTTGTTGCAAGTTAAGAAATTTGTGTACACTACGTGAGTGCAGAGTTGGGTCAGACTTAGAATGACTCTCATTCCAGAGAGGGGAGGGGGGTTTTACGATTGTCTTGCGCTGTGCCTTTTATACTATAAAGACATCATTATATTTATTATTTTTGCATATTTTTCATCATCCACCTGTGTGGAGATGCATTGGAGCTGAGGATTTTGCTGGTTATTTTTAAACCAAATGTATAGAAATATAAATAAATTCAAAACACTACACTGCCTATTGTCTTTGTCCTCCAGTTTCATTTAATTATTTATGTTATATATAGGGACAGATACAGTTTACATTGACAAGATGAAAACAGCCATCTGATGATGAAAATAAGAGATTAGAACAGAGAAGTAACATGAATAGAACAAAATAAAAAACTGAGTACAGCAACGAGCAATGAAGCACACATTTAAAGACCTTTAAAAACTAGATAAAATGTGAGATAATTATTCTTTTGGAAATAATAATACAAGAGTTTCCAATTGATAGCTCTGCATAGTTTTTTGCATTTCATGGTATGCATTAGAAAAAAATATATAATTAAACAAAAAGTATTTAATATGCTAATATACTAATTCTGAGGGCATGCCATTTACTTCATCAGACAGTGGGGCAGAGTGGGTAAAGGTTTGGTACACACACACTTCGAGTGAGGCTGACACATGCTGCTCAGGGTGGATTACCCCGCTGAGCTCCGACGGACCAGCTGAAGGTGTTGGTGTTTATCAAAGGCGTAGAGGATCCGACCACTTATCTCTGCGTCAGTGGCTGTTATTGCCTGTTGTTACCTGAACAGGAAGAGTCCACACCAGACAGCACTGTTGTAATAGGTAAGTCTTTTTTTACTTTTTTGTCTTAAAAAAGACAGACAATCTATATTTAGTTGTTTTAGAATTCAGCGCCTGCTACTGCCGTGCGTGCTGCGCATTTAAGTGATGCGCAGACTATCAATAATATTGGTCTAATTATTTTTTGAGGAAGTAAAGCCTAATTATTTTTAAGGAAGTAAAACCAAATGAACTGAAATTAAACCTATTCCTTGCAGCAGTTTCAGGCTGACGAGATACGTGTGATTAATTTTAACAGAAAGAATCAAAATCTTTGCGGAGTTTGCCACATGGAGATCCTCCTGCTCGCTGGAAATCGAAACTTAACCAACGACTTGAACAGAGTCGCTGCCAGCTGCTGAAGAGGCAGGAAACTTTTATGACCCACATTGTTATTAGACTCTGTTCTTTACCATTCGTGGCCATTAGACACGTTTCCTGCAACTAAAGCTTCCCATTTACAATAGATATAATTTGATAAAACTTCGGTTTTGAGTACAGGCCAAAAGTCTGTGACTTTAGTCATTTTACTCGCATGCATGTGCTGTATAGTTTCCTTGTGGTGTGCTGAGTCATGCATGTTGTTATTGGTGACTTCCCCAGTTTTTCCTACACCAGCAAGAAAGATGCGCAGCATGTTGACATCGGGGCCACACTCAAGTTATGTTCTCAGTATTCCAAGAATATGGGAGGTGCTCCAATCTGGAGTGCTTAACATGCAGTTAAGGCAACACTTTGTGCATATTGTATATATAAAATAAATAAATAAAATCTCCAACATATTTTACATATTGACTCCCACAGTAGGCTGTATTTAAGTTTGATTACTTTTAAGTTTAAGAATTAATTAAGAATTAATTAAACAGTTAACACTATAAATTAGTATGAAATAAAATGCAATGCAAATAATAGAAAATTGGTGTCATCTGTCATGATTTACCAGTTTTTCTAAAATCCTGGATATTACCCTGATACTCTATACTTTTTTATCCTTTATTTTTTAAGTTCTTCTTTCACTTATGCCATGTACATAGTCATATTCATTAACTCATTATATAGAAAATTCACCATCTAAACAGATCCAAATAAGTCAAGTTTATACTAGAATCAGGTTCATTGCCATGGAAGTTTTCACATAGAGAGGATTTATCTTGGGGTTGTGGTGCATAACACTATGAAACAAGATTCAAGAGATTTATTTATCATTATGCATAGACAGACACAGTTCTGTCTTTGCTAAGCAAAAAAACAACACATAAAGTTATAGATTGGCTGTAGAGATGAAAAATACGCTTGAGGGAAGAAGCTGCTCTGTAGTCTGGTGGTACGATAGTGGATACTTATGTATCTCTTAGCAACAGGGTGAACAGGTTGTGGCTGGTTCTACAGGTTCTACTTACAGAGCAAGTAGAAAATACAAAGAAAAATAAAATGCAAGTACTGCAAGTCTGGGAGCACAAATAGAAAATGTAAAATTAACCATTTGAAAAGATATTACAAAAATCTATTTAAAATATATGTTATTTAAATGAAAGAGCTGTGCAGTTTTGTGCAGGAATGTACAAAATATTGACCACCAAAAAGTGAGCAAAAGTTCACAATATTAGGTTTAAAGTTTGTAATGTGCAAGATAATAATCCAAAAGATGTGTATTAATGTAACAACTTGAGTCAGATGGTGTAGTCTTAATATTAGCCTTAATTTATTTCACGGCTTTGTTGAATACTTTATTCTTAATGGTCAATTATGGCATTCTAAGATCTGTTATATATTTCTGAAAAGAAGACCGTTGTTATGGATGTAGTTCTGCTCATAGACTCTGGAGAAGCAATAAATCATTTTTAAATCAATGAATCATTTTTAAATTAATATTTTGTATCAAATTATTTTTGTCCTTATGTAAGTAGCAGAGCAAAAAGCAGGATAATGTACAGTAAGTGAGAAATTATTGTGATTCAAGACCCCTCTGCTTTGCAGGTCCTCCACCACCCTGTCGGGTTTATTTTGCAATAATGACCCTTATGTAATGTGCAGTGACTGAGAGAGAAAGGAGTCTGTGTCAGTGGGGGTCCTGGGCCTTGTTGACAAGGCCAGCTGTAGTGGGGACAATGTAATGTAAATATGTATAATAAACTAAACATGTCTTCTATTTTTAAGTCTTACCCTGAGTTTTCTGTTTTTCCAGCATCTGCCACCATGTCTGTGAGTGAGGCTGAAGCAGACGTTTCTGAAAAGGATCAGCCTAAAGCTCTGGGTCTAGAGCTGACCTGCCGCATCTGCTTGCAGCTATTCTCTGAGCCGGTGTCTCTCCCCTGTGGTCACATCTATTGCTTTGCCTGCCTTCAGAGGATGGGAAAAGGCCTGGACCAACACAGCTGCCCTGAGTGCCAGGCGGAGTACCAGGGAACCAAAGCCCTGGTGAAAAACTTAGAAATGAGCACCATCATAGAGACCTACAAATCCACAGCTGGGAAAATCAATTCCACTGCAGACCCTTCTGATGATGGCCATGTAAAAATCAAGAGTGATGATAGGTCTGTTACTGAACAACCAGTTTCTTCAGATCAAGAACAAGGCAGGGGCAAAGGCAAGATGGCGATGGATGAACCTAAATTCAGACTGGCATCTCAAGTCACAGAGCTGAGCCTCAAGTTAGAGATGGCAGAGAGTGCACAGAGGAAAGAAAAGGAGCTGGAGTTGGAGGTGACCACTGCTAATGGTCAGCTAAGAGAGAAAGCATCCAAACTTTTAGACCAGATAAAAGAGTTATCACAGAGCTACTGCACCCAGGTGATGCAGCTGATTGAAGAAGAGCTAGGGCCAGGTGAGGCCACTGTGGGAAGTCGAGTCAATGGAGCTTCTGAGCTGACGAAGCAGCTGAGACAAGCCATGCTCAGAGCAGAGTCCCTTCTGACCGAAGAGGATGAGACTGAATTTAGTAATGAGCTTCAGACTCTGCAACCACACATTGTGGAGTTGTTGGCCAAGCCTGTGGGAGAGGTCGAAGACCACGTGGAATCAAAAGTCAACCCCACACGAGCCTGTCCCAAGTTGGAAACAATGAATGCTGAGCTTAGGGACAGATTTGGAGAGATTCAGCGCTCCCTTTGCAACACGCTCAACCCTTCAGAGGTGACGTTTGACCCAGAAACAGCCCATCCCAACCTTGTGCTCTCAGAGGACTTGAAGACAGTCACTTTCAGTGCTGTCAAACAGCCTTACCCATCCTCTCCTCAGAGGTTCACCAGCTTCTTCCAGATCCTCAGCACCCAGAGCTTCTATGAAGGTGACCATAGCTGGGAGGTGGAGCTAGAAGGCTCTCCATGGATCATTGGTGTGTGCTACAGTGGGAAGTTAGCACGCAGCGGGTTGCCCTCCGCCCTGGAAAGCAGCCGGAGCTCCTGGTGTCTGATGTGGTTCAACAACCTGCTGACAGCCTTTGAGCAGAGCCACAGTGTGCCGCTGAAGAAGACCACAGTGTCATGCAGGCTAGAGATCAGACTGAACTTCAAGACCCACAGGCTGAGCTTTTACAACATCAGCCCTGTCAGCGGGAAGACTCATGTGTACACATTTAAAGCTAACCTGACTGAACCAGTGCACCTGGCCTACAGGATGATGTCAGGGCACCCCAAAGCACGTGTTACTGTTCATTCATAATCATAACTACATTTCTACTAATGGGATGGATTGGATTACGTGATGTGGTTGTATGAGGTACTTATCAATCGTCAGTGTATTACCTACAGTACAGTAACAGTAGATACCTACAGTTTGGGGAAGCAGAGAAGGGCACCAGCATGGAAGCGAAGCAATGTACTGATGTGGACAGGGTCAGCAGTAAAACATATTTTAGTCACCCAAAAAAAGGTCCACCTAAAAAAAAAAAATCAATATCACCTTAAGTGTATGCTATATTTAGATAGAAAAGCACTTTAACTCACCCTGAGACTGCCTTTTCCACTGGGAATCTCTTTTGTCAGTGTCTTTTAAGTCAGTAATTTTACCCCGAAGAACAAATGAGTTGCTGGTCTAGTTTGTCTGAGGTATTGTGTGACTTTGGTGAATGCGAACTAACCTTTTCACAATTACACAAACAAACTAACAGACTGAGGCAGTGGTAGACCAGCAACTCCTTTCTTCTGTGAGATAAAATCACTCATTTTGCTAATGGCATGTATCTGATTTGGAGAGAGTGATATTTGGCTTATAATGCATAATGACAGTTTCACATCAGAAAAGGATCTAGTGTGAAAGAAAGGTAATGCAATGAAATTATTCAAAATATAGTATACACTAAAAACTGATATTGAATTCTTACTGTAGGTATTAGTTTGTTTGTTTTTATATTTCATTTATCTTGCCATTGAATTGTGAAGCACCTTGTAACATCTATTCTGAAAAGTGCTACATACACATTTTTTAAATTATTATACTGACTAGTACCTCATGAAACAACACTTTAAAAAAATCCAAATAATCTCTTTAACTTTACATTCATAGCAAATGTGCTACATGTTAAAAAGAGCATAGTAATAATATTTTTAAGAGCTAATTTAAGAATTGAGATTTGTATGATTTAAAGTTTTCTTATAAGTTTTCTTTTGTTGTGTTATGATTGATGACAGACTGATTTCCTCAGGCAACTTGTTCCAAAGAGTTCAGGAATTCTGACAGTGCATCCCCATCAGCTTTTGAATGTTGTGTGTGATAATATAACTGCTCGTACTCATGTTCCTGAAACATGCCTGCTCACATTCAGTGCTCAAAATGATGTATCAATACATTTCATTATCATCATTTTTACTTTATGGTGATGCACAGTATGATGCATAAGTGTACATGTTAAACAAAGGAAAGGCATAAACATTGAAGAATGTTGTGTTTATGATGTCTGTCTACTCCTTACAGAACTCTTACAGACTTCCTATTATTCCTATATTATCATCATATTTATATTATTACACTTTGGAAGTTGTATGTGTATTTTACTTGCCTCCATCAAAAGAACCTAGCATGACCTCAGCCTGCCTCTGCCAAGAGGGTCATGTCTTGATGGGAACTTTTGATTTGCGAAACACTCGCGAGACTTGTGCGCGTTGCTTTCAAATCCATGGTTGTTCACTTCACTCTCGCGAGATCTTCAGCAGGATTAGGGTTCCCATTTAGACACGACTGTCTAAGAGGTTTACAAACAGACGCATGAGCGCACACGAGCGCGTATCATCTCGCG
This sequence comes from Lutjanus campechanus, assembly GCA_027495735.1. Classification (NCBI taxonomy): domain Eukaryota; kingdom Metazoa; phylum Chordata; class Actinopteri; order Lutjaniformes; family Lutjanidae; genus Lutjanus; species Lutjanus campechanus. Next base: position 59,447 of record JAJHUR010071124.1, read on the forward strand.
AGATTTGCGTCGCTTGTTTGGTGAGTGTCAGCTGACCACCTTGGGAAATTTTGTTTAACGAAACTGTCTAGTAGAGCCATGTCCCGTATCAGCGATCGATATATTGATCGATTGCAGCGTGTAAAACCTGTGCTGAAGCCATAATTATTTCTAAAACAATTTACAGCAGCTATATCCTTGAATCCGAGTCTACGCAATCGGTAAGATATCATTTTTCTCTCTCGTTACGTTGAGTCGGCGTAGTATCACGTTTGTTTTGATGCTAACGTGAGCCAGTCGGTTTATAAGCAGTGGTATAATGTTAATGAGCAAGCCTGATATACCGTTAGTATTACTAGTATTACCAGTATTAGTCTCTGATGGGAGCTCGCAGAATATACTTTAGTTCACAAAGAAACAATCTTCCGACCGCAGCTAGCAAACTGTAACGTTAAGTAGCAGCGGTAGCTAACGTCTGAAATCCCCTTAACGCTAACTCTGACTGGAGGTATGTAGATAAACCACACGAAGGACTCGTATGTTTTGATTATTTAGCTGCCCGTTAACCAATACTGTTGAGTAAGTGTAAGTAAGTAAGGGTATTTTTACCGTTCGAAACTTAAATTTAACACTACATATGACTGATCAGCCAATCTTGTTACATAATGTTTGTGCTACAGTAGAGAAAGCTGTGACAGGTGCCTGCCTGGTAGCGTCACAACAACACATTAGTTGTACCTACACTTCCTAAAGTCAAACCTCTGTAACACTAGTTGAAGAAGCACAAGAGTGAATTTATCAGTTCTTTTCTTATGCTCATAAACATTTTTTGTCTACCGGCCAAATGGCTATCGTATAGAGCTGCGACAATTAAACGATAAATTATAATCCCATTGTGATTATTTTGACAGATATTGCGATATGATTATAAATGAATGGCTATGATAATTTTTGCATCACAGTTTTGACTTTCACTGATGATAATGCGACATTTGTTGGGGTTTATACTAGAGCTGCAACAATTAATCAAATAATTGATTATGAAATTAATTGGCGACTATTTTGATAATCGATTAACTGGTTTGAGTCAATTTTTAAGGGAAAAAAATCAAAGTTCTCTGATATCAACTTCTTAGATGGAAATAATTTTTAGTTTCTTTACTCATCTCTGTAAGTAAACTAAATATCTTTTGGGTTGTGGGCAAAACGTGACATTTGAGAATATCATTGTGGGCTTTGGAAAACATTGATCAATATTTTTCACCACTTTCACACATACTATAGGCAGACAGCTATTAATTAATTAATCAAGACAGTAATTTACCAATTAATTGATTATGAAAATAATTGTCAGGTGCAGCCCTAGACTGTGCCAAACAAACATGTTTTCTTACATCTGGACAACAAGATTTGGTGGCCAGGGTATCTCTGCTGCATTACAATACTTCATTAAAATGCTGGTTTGTCCTTGGCCCTATTGTGATTTCAGTAATATTTGTGCAGCCCTACTGGTGAGTGAGGAAAATATACTGGCCACGAACATATTTTACCAGCATTTGGCTGGACTCTGCTCATATGACATATGAACTGAACTTGAATCTTTCTCAAAAAGAGGAAACCATTAGAATGAGAAGTAAAATGTCTACCTCAGCTGATGTGAATAATTGGTTTCAATAAATTTCCCTCAGGGCCAGACACCATGCTAGCCACAGTGACTGCTGTGGTTAGGTTTGCTCAATACAATGGCAGTATTTCACCTTCACCATTGGAGAACACAACATTCCCAACTTGGCAGACTGACACTGGAGCCAACATCACCAAGCCTCACAAATGTCTACAGGTTCTGTACGAGGACATCGGGGACTCCAGGTATTTGGTAACATGCTGTAAAAGAAATAGCCTAGTTGAAAACCACGAAAGAGTTAGTAAAACATACTTGCTTTTGAATCTGTGACACCTACTCCACATAAAATAATGTATTTTAGAAAGTTCTATGTTATCCCTTTCACATTCGTTTCTCTGTTGTAGGGTGCGGTTCTGGGACATTTTACTGCTTGTGCCTAATGTGGCCTTCTTCATATTCCTGATGTGGAAGCTGCCCTCAGCAAGGGCAAAGATTCGACTCACCTCAAGCCCCATCTTTGTCACCTTTTACTTGCTGGTAGTACACAAACTACATAAACACCAATAAAAACTATTTTTATCTTTAGCTTGACATTTTGCTACATAGTATTAGGTCCATAATTTTAGTTTAATTTTGATTTCATTCTTATCAGTTTCTGAACTGGCGGACCTTTTCTCTTGGCTCAAGAGATTTCTCTGCTTTATTGATCCCCATAAAGTCTAAAGGGACAATGGACCTGTTGGTACATTTCACTTTCAATTTGGTCTAACAACAAACACAAACGACTTTTTCAAAAAACATACTTAACTTACTTAAGCTTACTTTCTTGTTTACTGTTCTGCTTTATAATCCGTTCCATCTCGGTGGAAGGTGCTTAATCTTTGTTTACAAAATTGATCACATCTGTCTATTTAAGTTACCATTCCAGTAATGGTTACTTAGCAACAAAGACTTTTTAGAAAAGGATATCTCTGCAATGCCTGGCAAAACTATAAAGGAACTCTGGACATTGTTCATCACCAGTGCATTGATACATTTCCCCTAATTCTACTCCAGGACATGTTTGTATTGTTTTCAAAAGACAGATTATTTTACACTACATGACATGCTTTGTGTTGTATTTCTTAGGTGTTTGTTGTAGCGGCAGTTGGAATCACCCGGGCTGTCGTGTCCATGACTGTCAGTGCATCCAGTGCTGCCACCATCATTGACAAAGTAAGGAAGCACGTAAAGCATAAATAACATTTCTGTTTGGTTAAAAGCTCATTCTGTAATTCAGATGTGGTGAATAGGTAGCCCTACTACAACCAGAACTCAGAACATAGTACTGGAGTGCACACAACAAGAAGTTATTAATGTTTTCTGTGATATTTTTAAACAGGCCAAACTCCCACACACTGCATGGTTATTTATAGAGATATAAGCCCCAAATCAGGGAATAAACCAAACAACTGTTTCCACTGAAATATAATTTATAGCCAGATTTAGTGACTCAGAAATTTGGTTAAAAAAACAGATAATAAAAAAAACCCAACACTTTTGTAGCATTACACAGCATATTTTTGTAGCCTTTTTGTATTTTTAATACTTGTAGGGACTCTGGGTGTTTGGATTAAACATTACTCTTCACTTTCTTTTTTTTTATATTTGATTTTTGGTTTTCAAATGCCATACAAATCCCACTGTCACACACCGACAATACAATTAAAATTGAAATGCAACTACTAAGATTTAAACAAGGCGGGGAAAAAAGAGAGAGATAGAAACGTTAGCTTCTACCAGAATATAATGGCGTGTTACGACACTAGTGTGGTGAAAATGGAGTGACCAAGTGGATGATCATTAAATCATGTGAGGTTCCTTTCTTTTACTGGAAACATTCTGAGCTGTGCTTGTCACAAGACGTTCATATTTACTCTAAACTAAAGTGAATTCTGTCCTTTTGGAGGAGAAAAGAATTTTTTGTGTGGTGTGGTCCGCGCAATATTGGATTAAAGCGATGTTCACCTTTCCAAAAGGTTTTAACCGTTTGTTGGAGTCAGTTTCTTGGAGTTTAACAGTTTAAAATAGTTGTGTTTTTTATTTACAAGTAGCACATGACAGATGGTGGCTTTGCATCACAGACACTTTGCCCATACTGGAGTAGAAGCAACCATATCGTGTCACAGATGTCTCTTTTATTAAATATCCCGAGGGACTGATATGAGCTTCAGCATGACTTTGTCAGGCTTTCATGTCTAAGAGGAAAGGCATGGCTGACATTCCTCACATACCAGACAGATCCCTATGGACTTCACAGTGTTCCCACAGCACAATGTCATGGCTGCACTGTTGAAGGAAAAAGATAGTACAAATGATTATATAATGCTGAGGAATGTGATCTGACCTGTAATGTTTGGCATATGATGTGGGTAAATATGTGTTACAGCACAGCAGGCACACTCTGCCACAGTGGATACTCATGATGTTTGTCGTTTCAGGTGCTGTGGGAAATCACCCGCTTCTTCTTGCTGGCTATTGAGCTTAGCGTTATCATTCTGGGACTGGCTTTTGGTTAGTGAGCTACTGCTTTCAGTTCTCATTTACTGTAAATGTCAACCAATTCTGTCTCTTTTCACATGACATGTCTTTTTCAGAAGTTCCATTTATAATTTCCAGCCTAGTATCTAATTATGAATGTGTGTACAGCGGTGGATTCTGTTAAGCCTCTTTCTTTATTCATTCATCAGGCCACCTGGAGAGCAAGTCTAGTATAAAGCGCGTGCTGGCTATCACTGCTGTGCTGGCTCTGGGCTACTCCATCACACAGGTAATGACGGATAATGACAGGTCAAATGATATTAAAACTCTCACTGAACATCACACAGCAGGATATTTCTGGTACATTTTTTGTTCTGTATGCAATTAAAATAAATGAGACATTGTTCCAGGGCACACTAGAGATCCTGTATCCAGACAGTCACCTGTCTGCTGAGGACTTCAACATCTACGGTCACGGGGGACGGCACTTCTGGTTGGCCAGCTCCTGTTTCTTCTTCCTGGTCAGTAACCTGTGAACTATGTAGCACTGGCAGCATGAGGAATAAAATTTATCTCATACTTGACAGATACCTGTGGAAGCCCATTCCACCCAGTGTGATACGGACTTAGTATCTTAGAATAATGACTTAGTCACTCAAAATAATGATATGCTTTCTCTAAATAATTCATTAGTATATCAATATTAGTATCTATTTATTTAATACTCTGGAAAAGTCTCTTGGTGGCGCAGTTCTTAGCACTTTTGCTTCACAGCAAGAAGGTTGTGGTTTTGAATATCAGTTCTTCCAGGTCCTCCAGTTTCCCCCACCATCAAAAACATGTTTGCTAATTCTCCTGTCAGCACCCCTGATCAAGGTGCTGGTTTAGAACCATATTGTTTCCTGGGTGCTGTACAGCAGCTGCTCCTAATACTAGGAGGGGTTAAGAGACTGATTCTGACTCTGCATTATGTTGGTGCAAATGGACTTCCATATATACCTGGTGTCTAATGATCTGTTTTTTGTTTTTTTCATAGGTGTACTCTTTGATTGTGATCTTGCCTAAAACTCCAGTGAGGGAGAGGATATCTCTTCCATGTGAGTCACAGATTTCATTGCAGCAATGATTAGAAATTACACTTGACAGACTAAAAGATTAGCATGATTTACCACATAATTATCATTAATGGAAAATTGATATCCATGAGGATGTGCCCGCCCTGTACTTTTAGGAATGTGCTTTTTACCACTTCATGATGCCATATAATGGAAAGCATTTGTCCTCCATTGTCCATTAATCTTTGTATTGCTTCTTTTGTCCAGCTAAGAGGAGTTTCTATGTGTATGCTGCCATCCTGTCTTTACTGAACCTTGTCCAAGGCCTGGGCAGTGCTCTGCTGTGTGCTGGAATCATAGAGGGACTCTGGTCAGTATAATCCTTTTGAGTATTTTTCTGAATAAATGGACCTAATTTAAGAATAAAGATAAGTTGTGAAGATTTTTGCCTTCAGAGTAACTGAAGCGACTATAAAAGCGACTTCTGCAGCACAAGCCTTTTAGAATATGGCCCTGAATATGGAGCTGGGTGGCTGTTTTTTAAACATTCTTGTAATTGGATTTGTTAGCTGGATGGCTACAAGGGGAATGACTCATTGTTTTGGTGGATCTTGTGAGGTTCTGCAGAATTTAGCGAGCGGATGAGAACATAACAGATGCTTGATGATATCCTTATGTCCTGTAACTTTTAATGGGACCGTTTACACAGAGTGAAACCTGTCTTTATTTTTGCTTTTTTGAAACAGCTGTGTGGATGTCACCACATTCCTGTACTTTTCTGCCTTTGCGCCGCTCATTTATGTCACATTCCTCAAGGGCTTCTTTGGGTTTGTACAAACAATCACATAAAATATACAGAATACTTCATATCTACGCTGAAGACAGTTTAACCTTATTTCACTACTGTCCTCTTTTCCACAGTTCCGAGCCCAAGATTCTGTTCTCCTACAAGTCACAGGTGGATGAGCCGGATGAAAGTGACGTCCACCTTCCCCCAACCGTCGCTACAACCATTGGCCGTAAGGAGCTGACCGACCAAGGCCTGTACTACTCTTCCACCCAAATCGATGGCTCTGGTCCTGGCAGCTCTCGTATGGTTGGAGCATACTTGGATGACGTTGCCTCCGGACCCTATGGGTCCAGCAGCATTAACAGCATTGAAGCAGACCGCTGGAGACCCATCAATGTGTGACCGGAAGAAGAGAGATGGCTATACAGCTGGACTTAGATGTTGTGTTTGCTTAGTGTGTTAGGTAGGGTGGTGGTTGGAGAAATTGACCAAAAGAAATGCAGAACAAAGAAGGTGGACACCAAGAAAGGCTAATCTTGGTCTTGCTTTGACGCAAAAAAAAAAAAGTGGATGCTTAAGGAGAGACCTTTGCTAGCCAATTATCTGGAGGACTGTGAATTTAGCAACTGCTTTTGTAACACTGTTGCCAGAGTGCACTGCTGCTGTAGCTCCACACGATGAGTTCTGTCACTCATCGTGGCCCCGACAGACTCTGAATCGATTCTGTTCGGCAGGCTCTTCAATGTGGGAGCTTACTGACTTCCTCTCTCAGCACATTTTCTGTCATTCCAGCATCATGCATCAACTGCTCAAACCTCAACAATGATGTTTTAACCCTGTTTTAAGTACCCAAGTCTTTAAAAGCTCTATAACATTCTTTTGATGACAACATCTGTACATTCCCACTAAAAGCTTTGAGTAACAGCATCTCAGCTGACTTTGTTATCCGCTGCCTTGTATTAGATATGTGACTCAAACTGCTAATCTTTTTTTTTTTTTACTGAATCACCGTGCCTCTCCACACAGAGCAAAGACTAGAGCTGATTCATTTTGTTAGGTGTACTTTGTCTTCTGAAATAGGTGCTGTCCCTCCTGTGAACCTGTGAAAGGTGTTAGCTTGGTGTGTGTCACTGCAATATGATAAGGAATCAGCAACTCCTTAATTCAGGCATTGAATTCATTGTTAAATATGACAAACCATTTCTCTGCAGAGACTCAAGAGCAAAACTCCAAATTGTGTCTCCACCATAAGCTTGTTTCTCCCCTCTTGTATTTATATTGTGATTTTGCTTTATTTTCTTACACCAGATTAATCATTCCTGCTACTGAAAGCACATTTGTTAGCTTCATAGTCATTAAGGACGTGTTATTACATGCCTGACTGGGACAACAAATGTGCAGAAACCTCTTTTGTGTATTCCAAATTAGACATGCCCTCACTTCATATCTGCATATCTAGTTCAGCTTTGCTCGCTGCAACAGGGTAAGCTTTTATTTTTGCTGCTAAAGTCTTTTTTTTTTCCTGTTTTCAGGCTTTCCACAAATTTTATTTCAAGTAACGAACTTAGACCCTAAATAATATCGCTCAGTTTTACGGTATCAAGTGACGGGATTGAAATTTTCTCATTCTGATCAGTTTTGGGCTAGAATTGTTTGATTCTTGGTTCAACAAATGAAATCAGTTCTTGTCATACCTCCCATATTACTACAGTATCATACTTGAGTCTTTTTAAACCATCTCGCATTACATTTACTTAAGCCTGCCAAGGAAATATGATGTATGTGAATTTTCCCCTGAAAATGCTATAAGGCTGGTAAGAATGAATTACTGTGTTTAAGCTAGCAGTATTCATAGATAGTGGTGATGTGTGTGCAGAAAATAGAGTTCCATTTATTTTTTCATCATTTGAAAGCAACAACACTCTAAAGAAGTTGTGTATTTCCAAGAAATGACAGTATTTGCCTGACTCTTTAAAGATTTTATACTCAAGTTTGAGTGCTGTTGGTAACTGTTGTATTACTTGGAGTTAGAATAGTGATTGGGAAATCAGTTTGCTGTTTTACGACAAGTTCACAAGGTACATCGATAAGGAATTGAGGTCTACTCTCTTGATACACAAGATGCTTGATGTTGAAATCATTTTGGAAATGATCTGTAAATTGCCTTTTTATTTAAGTGCATTGATTGTATAATATTCAGCCCATATTAATGCAATGTATTGAACATTCCATGACCTACAGAATAAACCATGGACTCTTTCATTTGTTCGTTTCGGGTATGGGAGCAGGGTGTTGGAAATCCTTGAAAACACTTGAATTTTAATGTACTGTTTTCAAGGCCTGAAAAGTGCTAAGATTTTGGAGTAAGTGCTCGAAACTGCTTGAAATTTGTATTGATTGCTTAAAGAATTAATCACCACCAGACTGAATAGTTCACTTTTTAGATAGAGAAAAAATAAGTCTGATATTAGATCAGCCACATTGTATAGGATGCCAAGTCTACTTAGACAATTGACACATTTTGAAACATGAAACTTTGTTTTCCTTTAATTTGTCACCCTTCTTTTGGATGCTATCATGAAACATAATTTGGGTTGTTTATAGCACAGTAAAATCTGATTTAATGGGATGAAGAGGTTAGATATGGTAAGATAGACAAGATTACCCTATATTAGTCTCTTGATTGGGGGACATGCAGAGTTATAGTTGCAGTGACAAGCAATAAATAAATAAACAATAAGAGGAAATACAAAAGTAGTGATAATGTTAACAAATGGAAATATAAAAATAGTAACCATATAAGGATAAATATAAAAATAATGTAAACAAGAGGACATATCAAAAACAGGAATATGTAAATTGTTTGTATTTCCTCTTGCTTATATTGTTAATATTTTTCAATTTCCTATTTATATTATCATTTTTTGATGATTTTGAAATGTAAGATAATCCTTTTGAGTATATATATTTTTACCACAGCTGTCAGGTGCTGGAAAACCTTGAAATTGCACCTTGAAACTTTTTGAAATGTGCTTGAACTTAAGGCATAGGAATTCTGGTTCAAGTTCACAATAGGGCTCCATCGTGTGGTTTCTTGTAGTAACTACACTCTGGGGAAGGACTTTTTATTCTCCTTCTATCTACACCTGAGTTGACGACAGGCCTATTTTGCTTTTCTTCTGTTTCTTTCTTTATATTCTGTTTGTCTTGAAGCTCCACATGTTTCGGGACTCCACACTAGCCAGACTACAGTGAGACTACAATTCCCACCCATCCACAGTGGATTTCTCATACACGACAACGAATCATTGGGTCTGAATTATTTCATCCAACGAATGAGCTTTGAGGATACTGCAGCGCCAGAGTGACCTTTATTGAAGTGTTTTAACCACCGGTCTGTCGCTTTGGCGGCGACTTTAGCCGCTGTCTCATTTATGTCTCCCTGTCCCAACATTAGACAGGGATTTTACAATTATTTTTAATCAGGTGCGAACAACACAGCTGGTCAACATGGGAGGTAACGGCAGCACGACCAGGAAAGTGTCATTCGGACTGGACGAAGACGAGAAGGTCACAGTAATTGAAGGAGTGAAGGTAGGTGTAATGTAACGTATCGTATTGTTGTTACAGTGAGAGTGGACGTGACGACTTAGCTAAAGCCAGTAAGCTAATAACAGTTGGCTAGTGTGGTTTTGCGGTGGTGCACTGAGGCGCAGACAGGTCCCATGTCCTTAATTGACCCCAGTCATACCCCCAACTCTCTCCAGTTACCGTTACTTTCTCTCTAGGCTTAACAGGCAAACTACCCCTGTAACAGCTTGGTGAATTACGACGTGTAGCTCGTCGTAAAATGTGAATTAGGTGAAGCGAACATTTACGCAGTGCAACGTTAACGTCAAGTTTCCACAGCGTCACGTAAACGTAGCTGCTAAATGTTTACGTTAGCTAGATTTGCTATGTCACCAGTATCCCAAGGGAGTTTATTTAATTCTGATTCTTATTATATCTTATTCTTATTATATCTTTGTATTAAGTACAAATTTAAGTGACTTTTACTTGACCTGAGTTGTATTCTATGTGACTTTATACTTTTATTCCACCATATTTAAGAAAAAAGTATTATACTTTTAAAATTCACTACATTTGTCTGACAGCTTTACTAGTTACTAGTTAGTTACTTTTTTATGATTACATATTTTCATACCATTTCTTCTTCAAAATGGGTGCTTCTGATTTTTGTTATATAAACTGAAGGATATACTATGTTATTTATGGGTTGAGAAAATTCTACTTCTTAATCTAAACCCTCGTGGATTAGCTGGGAAATGCGTTGTCACAAAACTGAAAATGGTTGTTTTTCTGAGCTCATGAATAGTTCACTTTTTGGAGATGTGCTACAAAATCATGATGATCTTACAGAATATAATGCATTGCTGTGGATAAAACTACCCAACAGTTTATACAGTACTTAAGGTTAGCACAGCTTTAAACAACCATAGCAGTAAAACGCAACATACATATTAATGCAGCAGTAATATTAATAAAAGATATATCATATGTAATAGTAAAACACTGACAGGGATCATTGTACTGCATCATGAAAATATTTACTTTTCATACATTAAGTACATTTTGTTGATAGTACTTACATGCTTTTACTTAACTAAGGTTTTGAATGCAGAACTTTAATGGGGTGTTTTCACTGTGTGGTATTAGTTGTTTTACTTAAGTGATCTGAATACTTCTTCAAACACTGTCCACTTGTGAACATGCAAATTGTTGTGCAAGTTCATGAAGTGCTCATGTATTAGTTCATGTAGGCAGATAGCTACTGATTGCCTTACTATTCAGGTACTACAGATCAGAGAGGTCAGGCTGGGAGGCAGGTAAGTGACTTGCTCAAGGGCACTTCAGCAGGCTGGATGATTGTTTCTTCAATTAATCTGCTGCTTTTCAAGACACACAACTGTCCTGTATGCACAACAAGGGGCTTTTATGTGTGTATGTGAACATTTGATTATTCTCATATCCCATCCAGCTTTCAGATGATGTTCTCCGGCGGATGAGGGAATCTCAGGGGTCTGATAGCACTGAGCCACCACCATCTCCACCAGACAGTCACAAACCACCACCAAGTAAGTCCCAGTGGAAGACATTTCCTTTCTCACACAGCTCCCATTGGGAGGCCCACTGTGTCAGCAAACATTTCCTCATACTGTACAGTAACTGAAGAGAACAGTATCAGGATAAAGGTCAATTCTGCTGCTGTGTGGCTTTTTCAGAAAGTTCATTAGAGAAAGGAGAGAACATAATAAACATAAACTGTGATATTTATTAGCTCTCATTTATTAGAATATCTAAGCATGGTCTCAGAGAGTCCTGTTTGTGTATGAATATGAATGTATTTTAAGGACGTAACATGTAGCTGTTGTTACGTGATAATTAGGTCAAAAATGACGATGGTTTAAAAGTGTTGTCTATTGTAATATTGTAAGAAAGATGTCATGTCCACAGGAAAAGTGATTGGCCGGACTTCAACCTTTAATGTACCGTTAACTACATGTTGCTCTTGCTACTCTGTTCTGCTAACCGATCAATATTGTAATTGATAATACTATGGATATTTATCCTTTTTTCAGGTGCAAAACCAACAGGACCATCTACTACAGAAATGCAGGAAGAAATTCGCAAAAAGTAGGTGCTCATAATGTCAAGGTCACTTGGCTTTTTGTTGTTATTCAGGTATATCTGCTGAAGAATCTGCTATAACTTTGCACGTATAACTTTGCTATAACTTTGCTTTGTGAATGGTAGATTGTACAGTATATTTGATCCTAATGTATATTTTCATACATTTAAGATGAAGCTTCTGTGGTGACACAGGCAGCTAATAGCCAGTGGAGGTGACGGATGTATGAAATGGCAGACAGTTGTTGCTAATGTGTGATGTTTATGGAGAGCACACGATGAGTGACCTGTCAACACTGCCTGTGCTGATTTACTCTGCATAACAGGCATGTTGCTATGCTGCTGGTATGCTCATATACTATCCTGAGCCTCTATAGATTTACATGTTGGCAGGTCCCATAGTTCTTAACCACCCTCACTGTAATGCTGCTTCCTGGAAATCCATTAAGCATAATGTACAGAATATTATTAGATTTTAGGCGTTATTGGTGACAAAGCTCTGTAACGTGATCAGTTCTTTGTTGCATTTATTTATTTATTTGACAGGGATGATACGTGTAGGTCTAGGTACAATAAAAATTGAACCAATGCAGTGTATACAGACAGATTTCTACCCGTAGATAATTCGCAGTCCCTGGTTAGGCTTTAAGGATTTTTTTTTATAATTTAACAAGAAGTAATTTAGTGATGCAGGTTGTTCATGTTGTTAACAGAAAGTTAAAGGTATAATCTGCAACATTTTCCTTAAAAAACAATGACTCATATAAACATAATATCTTTCAGTTATCACTTATGACACACTACAAGAGTGTGGTGGTGGTTGTATCCTGCCCTTTGCCTGTATTTACTTTTTTTTTCTCATTGTTACACTGTGTTGGGACATTTCACCAAACCAAAACATTGGTATTTGACATTCTGATGTGTTTATGAACAGCTTGGACAAATCCTACTGACTCTACCCTTAAGTGACTTAATATTTCACTTGTTTTTTCTTGATAAACTAAACTGCTTTGAGTGTAGATTCCACACAACAATTCATGAATGAGATTTGTTGCTATAATCACCATTCATACAACAACACTTTGTATGTAAAGGTTAAAACCATTCTTATCTTCTCGTACTTAAGCTTTGAGCGACAACAGGCCTTGGTGCAGGAGCAGTTGGCCCGACTGGCCCAGAGGGAGAGAGACTCAGCAGCAGCCACGGGCTTGGATGAGCTGACCCCTGCCCTCATCATTGAGAAAGGAAAGGCCCATGAAGAGCATGAAAAGGCCAAGCTATTGGTGAGTGGTGGTTATTGGGTCTATACCAGGAGTCATAGCTTTGCTTTCCATTATAGTGGGCCTGATGAGTTGTACTTTAGTGTACTGAATAGCCTCCAAAACTATTGATTTGATGTCTTGTGTTACAGAGAAACGAGAAGTTCCTTAAGCATTTATTCAGTAAAATTTATCAAAATTATTATTATTTACTTTCATCCTTTCCTTCAACTTTATTTCGTTCCTGGTGGGCAATTGATCATACAGCATGGCATTGTTGAACACATGAAAGAGCATAGACATGCAGTACAATAAGGGCCAACTGCAGTAGTCACTGGTGTCAAAGCCGTCACAGTGTACAAACCACTGCAACAGTAACATCTAAAAAAAAGGCAGACTGAATAAATAGTGGCAGAAAAAGACCATATAAATACACAATAGCTTAAAGTAAGTACACAATGACCAGACATGTTGGTCACATGATCAGAAACTCTGCCATCATAACACAACCTCCAACATCCTTTGGTCCTTTGTTGTTCAAGTGTATTCTCATAAGCCGCATAAGGCAAAGGAACCCATCCTTTGCACATGTGACTCTTTATAGCAAAAATGTGCACATTTTTCCTAATTTCACTAAACATCTTGACAAGATAATGCTGCATTTGTGGGCCAAAACATGGCATCACTGCAATTTAAAGAAAAGTTTAGGAATTTGACCTTAAGATAAATGTAATAAAATTTGTGTTCTCATACAGAGAAAGTTTTATGTTATCACTTTAAAATTTGAAAATAAATTGTCTGCGACACAGTTTCACTACTTGCCTATCAATTTTTGTCAGTGATTGATTCCCTCAGGCGGTGTATGTGAAACACATTCAGACACATTAATATAATCAGATTATATGTATAATAAAGTATATGTATAGAAATACCTATATTTGTTAACAAGCAATGTGTTAAATCAACATATGACTGTTGCTTATTTTACCATGTAGAGTTTTCTACCATTTAGCAAGGGTAGTAGATTTCTTTACTTCCAGGAACCTTTTGTATAGTCAACAGCACCCTCTACTGTTTGGACTTTGAACAGCACCTCTAGACCAAGGCACTGGTGAATTAAGATAAGATAATTATTGCATGATATAGAAGTACACAGTGTTGAGGAAGTTACTTTGAAAGCATAGCTACTTAGCACTGCAAAAAGTTGAACTACAGCATAGCTACCCTAGGGAGAAATCAAGCTACTCAGAGAAAGTAGTTTAAACTACTTTGTAGGAAAAAGGATCAAATTGACAGTGTACTTATAATATGAAATTGTAACAAAAAACAAAACAAACAAACCAAAAAAGCCATGTTTTTGGGAAAGTGCAAGGAATGTCAGCTTTGGTTTGTAGACAGTGTCCATCAGTCAGTAAATATGCAAAAAAAAATTGTTGGTAGTTAACTACACAAAAAAAATGACAAAACAGTTATTGAACTACTTGAATCACTATGCAAATAAAAATCTAGTTGAACTACCAGCAAGCCACTGTAAAATGTAGTTTAATTACATGTAGTTCACTATTCCCCAACAATGAATGAAAGTGATTAGGTTATTCTAAATATGATTCTGTGCTCACTGTTTGATTGTCAGTAATACCAAAGTCAATATGTTCAGTGTCAAATTCTTGTCCCTCTCAGTGATTGACCTAGTTTCTGACGCTAATGTAGCATTGTGTTTCCTCTGTCCTTCCTCACCTGCTCTTTGCAGTAGTGCTGCAACTAATAATTATTTTCATCATTGATTAATCAAAACACAAATATATTCACTTTATTGTCATAGAGGGCTAAAGAAAGCAGAAAATATTCACATTTGAGAAGGTGAAATCTGCGACAATTCATTGAATATCAAAATTGTTAGCAATTCATTTAATAATAGATTAATAATCGATTAATTGTTGCAGCTCTATACTCTATACTCTGCACTGAATAGGTCACTGATGTTGGAACAGCATACATATTTTGTACAGTATCTGTACTTTATCAGAGCTGGGGAACCCTGATGGTCCTTGTAGCTTGATGAGGTACAAGCATCATCATCATCTATTTCAACAGGCCGTATTAATAATAACAATTTCCAGTACTGGATGGAAACAGGAACATTAAGAATGTGTCTGGTTTACATTTAGGTACAGTGATTGCACTGACTCTTGTCTGTGTGTGCTTTCTGTGATAGCTCTGCTTTGTCACTTTGTCAAATGTGCTTGTTGACGTGTGCTTCTGTCAAATTCAGATTTACAATGAGTCAACCAACAGTGCTGTGTGGGAGTGAAAGAGAGGTGATTGCCAGAGAGATTTGTATGTTTAACAAGTTTGAATGTTAACCCTGGAGGGGCTATTTCTGATGTTACTTACATGTATATTGATTAACAGTGATCTATTGCCAATGCCGATCATTAATTTGCAACTCCCTTCCTGGTGTTTTTTCACTTGCTTTGTTAAAATTAAACACTGTGGATTTCACACAGGCCTCTCTCTCTCCTCTACTCTACAATTGATTTGTCCTGCGGTGTGTTTTCAGTGTGCCAGCCAGCTGTAATGAATACTGAATGCTGCTGGCTTAGCTTACACTGATACGGGCTCCAATCATTTAATGATGTTGCATCACAATGTGAAACTGAACCCTCTTACCTCACAGCTTTGTTTTCTACTTTTTCTGATGTGACAAGTCAATACAGCCTGTCAGTGTGTGTGAATGAGTGTGTGTGTGAAAGGTTTATTTTGTCTGTGGTTGTACAGAGTAGAAAATAAGTATTGACCCAACTCTCTCACGGGTGATGGGTGTGTTTGACAGGTTTGAGAATCTTTATGTCAGCACTTGGATTAAAGGTTTCTCGTGTGTGCGGACGTGCGCGTGTGTGTGGGTGTGCGCGCTTGTGCATGCATGTGCACCACTCAAAGGAAGCTGGGAGTTGAGCCATACCACACCAGTTGAGCCATATACCATACCATAGATGGTATATCAGATAAGTTGAAATCCTATTTAATATATGATGTACGGTTGAAGCATTGTTGTTCCCCTTGCCTCGTGATCCCCAGAGGAAGCTCAGACAGGTTGCAGAAACACAGCAGGAGTGCAAGACGAGCACAACATTGTAATTTGAAAATAACAAACAATGACAAGTACTTCACTGGAAGTCGATCAGCTGTTTGCACTGTCAGTTGACTGTCAATATAAAGTTAAGCACATTATCCAGGCCAATTTAACTGTTACAAACATCTACTCCTTCTAAAAGGCTATTAATGATTTCTTATGACTCATGCACAGAGAGCTACTCATTCTGTCAACATTCTGCATAAATTTTAAATCTAATGAAGGAGAAACAGGCAAACAAAAACAGTTCTTGTGGCCCATAATGGAAATTTCAGAGGAGAGCACAGCAGTTGTAGCACTGTTGTCAGAGTAGTGAGTATTTCAACTCAGCATGTTTCCCTAATTTCTGATGACATACGGTCATTTTATGATTTATTACAGTAAATAAATTACATATTTCATAGTTACTACAAGGAATTTTCATATTGTACAATCATAGGGGCGTGTTTTCTCCACCATAACCACAAAATATAACATGAAAAATTAATTTATCGAAATAAAAATGTCTTTTTTCTTTTTCTTTTTTTAACCGGCTAATGTACTACTGTAACTTTGCCCGGAAAAACATAAACGCAGGCTCATTTCCTCTGATTTCAAGCAAGGCATTAAAAACAACCATAAAGAAACAGTCAATCTTCTTGCTGATAGTCTTGTTTGCTTATGTAGATCAGATAGATGCATCAGTATCAAACTGAGACTGTTACAGTATATACTGTCATAACCAGTTAAAAACTTGCTGTAGTAGGTTTAAGTGAGAGAAAGGGGGAGGTTTTTGCTGCTTTCACGTGTTGATAGAACTGAAGTAGATTGTATTGTGAGAAGCCTAGACAGCATATGACTCCCCCATTGCCTCTCCTTTCCCACCTTTTCCTATTTCTCACCTGTCCTCCTTGTTCGGTCTCACCTCCGACTCTCACTTATTTCTGCTTAACTGTCTAACACATTCATTGTTCTCAGCTTGACTTCTCCACAGTTAAAAATGTGACACATACTTAACAAACCCCAAAAAGACCTGAAACCTGAAGCATAATTCACTGCTAAGATTAAAAAGAAAGATGTGCTTGGTTTATATATTTTTTGCTGCATTGCTTCAATGTTAGAGGAGATTGAAAGAAGCTGGGAATCTGATTCAAGAGCTCAATCACTATGAAATCTCTCTTCTTAGCAGGTGGGCTTCCCTCTCCTCTTTGCATTTTCCAGCGACCTTGCGTCCCCCAGCAACAACACAGCTGGAGGCTTAAAGAAAAAGTCTCTCCCTCCCTCCCTTTCCCCATTCCACCTTAAAACGCTCCACTTTGAGTAGTTTGGGAGCTGCCTTATTTCCCAGAGGAGACGCTAGACACACTCACACACACACACACACACACACACACACACACACACACACACACATACATACACAGTAACACACATACACTGTGGCACTCACACAACACATATATATAGCGAGCCCCCCACCCCTCAGCCTATTTTCCCTCGTGCACTCCTGGTTCCTCAGCAGGTAGGCTGTGTGTTAGTGTTGGGGTGAGGAGGAGGAGGTGAGGGCGGTGTGGAGGCAACACCTGTCAGAGAACTGAGCTGCTCCCCACACTGCCTCAGGCTGCCTGTCACAAACACTCACATTAGCCATTTACTCCTGTCTCAGCGCCAACTGCCACCGCTGGGACTGTTTGTGTGTATCTGCATCTGTATGTATTTGTGCACGTGCATACCTGTACATTAAACGGGCTCCAAGTCTATTTACATCAGAGGAATGTGTGCGTGTGTGTTGTTGGGACATATCCACCTGCAGGGTTCATCCACAGTTCAGTCAATACAATATTCTTTTAGTGTCTTGCATATTATATTTGTACCGTGGAATTTATATTTTTGTTCAGTACAAAATTAAGTTTCCTCTCATGGCAACTGATAGCATTCAAGGGTATTCCAGAAGTTTTAAACCTGGGCCCTATTTTTACATATTTTCACTAGCTACTAGCTGCAAAACAGACTGCAGTGGCTGCACTGTACCTGTCAGAGTACATCAATTAAAAGCGCTTATTTTTTGCACCTACAGGCTCAGATTATCATTATAAGTGTCTGACAACATTATGGAAAGAATCCCTACATTGAGACCTAAGATCCTTTTGTTTAACCAGAAAAAGGCCATTGTATTGCTCTGTTCAATGCTACCAGACTCCATTGACAAAAACAGCAATTTTACTTTGCAGAACACTGGAGTTGCCGGTCTACAACTGCCTGTTTTAAAGGGTTAGTTAGGATTCAAACATGTTAAAATACCAAAGTCTTACCCTTTCATTACTTCCTTCTATGCCATATTTTTTCATGTGGTGTATGAATGCTTACCAGTCGCTCATTGAAGTCTAGTACCACTATGTATCCTGACACTCACAGAGGTGTTCTGAAAGTCTGACAGCCGTGATGCTCTACAGTAGGGATGCATGATAATATCGGCATGTCACTGATATTGGCCGATGAATGCTTTAAAAGGAAATATTGGTATTGGCCCAAGATGAAAATTTCTGGCAATATGACAAGTTGATAAGATGACTGATGATAATTATTAAATAATAATGGTAATTATGCACACGCAACTTGTGCATGTCTGCGTGTCCAAAACAGATGGCAGACTTGCTATTTGCAGTGATTGCTCAGTGCTGGTCATGTGAGGAGGAGACAAATAACATTCCTTCAACACTACAACTTTGTCCATCTCAAGAGCAGTCATCTTGGTCATGACAATGAATTTGTGAAGAGCAAAGAAAAACATTCTTCTAATTCATACTTCCTGCACTGTCCATGTTCATTACTCACCTATCACACCAATCTGCTCTGTATTAATAGTATAGCTGATGGAGAAGTGGTATGGTTTCAGAGAAAAAGTAGTGCCACTGAAATCAGGATCAAGTTGTGAACACTGGCTGTGACTGATAAGTGTTAATAATTGCAGACAATCCTGATACTTTCACTCCACGTTTTTAATTAAGTTTGCTCAGCTGATATTAAACACACATCTAGAAATGTGGAAACCTGTGTGCTCCACAGTATTTTATTTGAATTTTGTGTGCCGACTGTAAATTCCACTCCACATTCACCGATTATGTCGTTATGATGTCCTGCTTGTCACCCCCCTGCCAAAAGTCTTCTTAAAAAGCGGATACAACTTGGCATTTTCAACGTGTCACCTTACCTTGTTCTGAGACTACATTTAGGTCTTAACAGTTGCACCTTGAGTGAAGACACACAGAAGAGACGACATGTTACATTAACACCTAGTCTCTTCTCCCCTCCTTTCTTTCATTAGCACCTCCTGTGTTTGTTTTCTTCCCCCGACTATTCTCTCCGCCTCAGAGGTGTCATCCGTGCTGCAAATAAATGCTATTAGTATGCACAGGCATTCAGTGCTGAGCAACTCACACACACACAAGCGAACACAGATAATGACAAGCATCTGTTTTAGGCTATTGAATTTCAGAAGCTTCCCAGTTTCCCATACTTTACTGCCTGTTTGGGGGTCGTGGGTGAATGTTTGTAACCTGTCAGTTGATTTGCTTTTAGTCCTGCACATTAAAAACTATCTTTTAAAGGGGAGTTTAAATGACAAAAATGACTAAATAAACATATCAGATACTACAGGCAAGCAGTTTACAGTTGTCCAAGTGTTACAAACCTAAGAATTCTTATTAAACATGTGTATTGTCATGAAGTAGATCTGCATGTTATAGTGTACTGTAGTATAACTGGATTTCAAATGTCTCTGAATCAGTTCAAGTCACCTATATTCCTCTCACTTCTATTCTACTCCATTTGAAAGTTTATTAACCCTGAAGGCAATTTTCATATCAATTTCAGTGTGGAAAATAGGTTACTTTTCATGCATCATAGTGTCGTGCTCCTTGTTCTTTTGTTCAAACCCAGGAGGGACATTTCCTTGACTCCCACGAACTCATCATTGAAGTTACACATTTTTGAGACCAACTTGACACTTTGCTTTCAGTCTGACAAGCAATGCAAATGAAGCAAAAAGCCAAATCAGTTTAGCTGAGATTTTATTATAGTGAAGCCATGCAACTGCAGGCTGTGACAGATTTTAGGCAAAAATAAATTGACCTTTATTTAACTAGAAATAACAGTATCTTGATCTGAGAATTTTCTCGGTTTTACAGTTTGAACTGAAATGTGTTAGAAGAGGTGATGCGCCCATTTGGTCACTCCTGATGTCCCTGTTTTCTCACACCTCCTCTTTTCTTTAACAACTCAGCCAGATTGTTGTGTGGGCAGTTAAACAGCAAATCAGGTAGTCTTGTTAAATTATATATATTATTTGAGAGACCAGTATGTCGTTAAAGGCCATATCTAGAGCCAGTGTTTGCTTTGTCTGTTTTTGGCTGCTGTAAAAACATGGAGCCCCACCATCTGTAGATATAAGCGACTCATTCTAAGGCAAAAAACACAACTAGTGTTATTTTCACGTGATGATACACTAAGCATAGCATATTGAATATTAGATTCAATTTTTAACATATTTTGCCAATAAATTCCCATAATTCATACTGGATCTTTGATTTTTATAGTTTCATTTTTTGGGGTGTTTGAAAGGAGAAATCTGTAATATATTCACTGTAATAAATCAACATGAGCAATATGTTCATGGTTTCTGGCAGACAGTAAGGCAGACAGTCACTGAATTCAAGCTCCAGAGTGTGTATTTTCAGAGCAGTGAACTTTCGTTTTCAGGATAATGGCCTAGCTTTACACTGACAGACAACTGACAGTTATGAACAGCTGATCATCATAGTGTAGGACTCACCATCGCTTGTTATTGTCATATTACAATGTTATGCTTATCGTGTGCTCTATAAAAAAACATCTATGACTTCAACTTGCTATTCAGACTGCAGTACTGATTTTTGGACGTGCAGTTGTTACATATTTCTTCTTTAATTATCTTGTGGTGTAGTCAGACTCACCCTCTTACCCCTTTTACCATATCACATTTAACCACATATTACCAGTGTCTGCATATTTCGGGTTATCAGTTCATATGTCTGGTGCTTGGAGGAGTTCGGTCTGTGACCATGTACTGAGGAAACAGGATGTGACCCTGTATTTAGCCACCAGATGGCAGTGTTGAAGCATGTTTGGTTTGCTAGGGGATATAAAGCAGGATGGATGCGTGCTCTGCACAGCAACATGTGCTCATGGGCAACATGTTCTCCCAGCATTTATTCCTCCTCCTCTGTCATCTTTTTATCTTTCTCTTCTCAACCCCTCAGTCCCTGTCCTTAGTGTGCGTGTGTGCGCGCGCATGCATGCGTGCGTGCATTTGTGCGTGTGTGTGTGTGTGTGAATGATGACTCAGAGTGAAGCATTTGACACTGTCTAAAAAGAAAGATGATGAAAACCAGGGTGAAAAGCCCAACATTCATTAAAGTCAGACCTGAGATGACAAACACTCAGACCACAGCGGATGATGCCACATATTTTAACAGTATTGCCCTGCTGCTGTGTAGAAGCACGAGGAAATGACACTTGACAAGGGTGGAAAATGTGTTTTGCACTGAATATGCAGCCTTTCAGTTACAAGATGTTCTCGCTAACCAGCAGGCCCCCCTGCTGTTTAGGTCTTAAAGACATTTGTCTATGATCATAGAATATAATTTGCTGCAATGAATCTGTGCACTGTTGTTTCAGCTAATTCCTTTACTGTTATTGATTTCTTTAGACATTATGTTTTTTAATTGAGTGTCTCTTTTATCTCCATTATTACATATAGTCTCAGTAATCCTAGATATTATTTAATCATGTTTAAAGACTTCATCACACATATAATCTATGATTTGAAGGCAAATGCAATGTTATTACCCACCATCACATCCCTCCTCTCTGAACTAGCCTGTGGTTACATCAATCTGTCAATTCATATCACTTCAGCTGCTTTGAGTGTTTGCTTTCTAGCACCAGATGGACATGTTGGTTGAGCTGTATTCAGCCAATCCCAAAATAATCCCTGGATGGATTTTATTTTTCCCTTGACCAAAGATGACAGGATATATCTAAAATAAGAACCATAAAACCGTTGTTTCTCAGCAGATGATAGCACATTATTGTTGAGCAGATTACGAAGCAGTCGCACAGTAGTAATACAACAATATATTCATCATCCAATAGTAATCGGTTGCAAGAATAAACACAGAGTACACATGCATGCACCTGCTTTTAAGTCAGTCTGGTATTTGAACACACATGTACACACACTGAACTTTTTTTTTTTTTTGCTTTGTCCACTAGTGTCCTCTTTTTTTCCCATGACCCACCCATGAGACAGGACTGAAGAGTCATTTTCACCAATATACGGTAGCAGTCAGCGGCCAGGACAGCAAGCACATGGAAGCATTAGGCCAGAAAGCCCAGAGAAAGAGAGACACGGACAGGGACGAGCTACAGGAGCTGAAAGGCGGAGAGAAGAGACTTGGAGCGTGGTATAGTAATAGATTCAGATGTCTGACTCCGACAGCCAGCCGGCTAGATAGCCAACACTGCTTGTTAGCCAAAGACAGAGGGTAGGAGAGGGAGAGGAAGAGAGGAGGAGGATGGATCAATGAAAAAGAAAAAGAATGAATTGAAAAACAAGCTGAGATATGACAGTGGAGGCAGAGAGGTTTACATTGAGACTGAGTGGGTGAGTATTAGCCTTCACCATAGCAATGGCTTTTGAGTCTGCATACTGTGAGGGTGCACATATGGGCATACACACAGATATGAACTCAAAATTTCTTCCTCATAGAAACTGACAATGTAAAGCACAACAGCGATTCAGACACACATTCACACACAGCTAAACCACTTGTTATCAGCCAGTGTAATCACAGACTTGACATCTTTTCTGCATGTTAAAGCAGCTAAGCCCTTTGTGCACGCTTGCACTCACTCACACACACACACACACACACACACACACACACACACGTACAGTACTCCCCCGTCGTCTCGAGCGATGGTAATTGCTGACGAGCAGAGCGCTCACCGGCTGAGGAGATTTTGATCGGTGCACAGCGGTATGAGAAGGGGGGGCGGGGGGTGCCGCGCACAAATCCTGTCGGTTCAAAGGACAAATGTGTAGGAGTGGAATACGTCTCCCATCAGAGAGCAGACCTGATATAATGAGACAGCTGGACAAGACTTATTATCCAGAGGAAAAGTAATGTTTCCCAGATGTTTGTTCAGATAGGGGAATAATAATTTATGTTGGAACAATCAAAGTATGAGTCAAAGGTTTTTGAATTTAAGATTAATCTCAATTAAGATTGAAATTTTTCGTCCTCTAAGCAATTAGGTAGTCTGTTTAAGTTAAATTTATCACAGTCAAAATAAAGGCAGCAGACAGTCTTATGTCACTCATCTTATGTCTCTTCTTGTGATACTGATTTTTATTTGTGCGACAGTTTATTTTAGGATTAGGAGTTTCAAACATCTGATCTGGTTTTCACATGTGGCATCATTACTCATGTACACTAAGTGGCATATGTATTTGTAGGGAAGACATCTTAAGCTAAAAATGTGACATATATAACAAACATGCTTTGCTGTTGCCTAGTGCATGTTGGAAGACTGAAATATGTGAGGCTTTGTGTCTGTCCTTGCTGTATGTAATATTGTACTACTTCATCTCACATAGCGTGCTGATAGACAAAGATAAGTCTTTGGTATATAAGCCAGTGAAAGTAATAATTTACTTTAACACATCACAAATGATGCAAACGTTCTTTCTGCATATTGCTATGTTGGGAAATTGGTAGTGAAATTTTTCTTTCAATTTGGAGATTTAAAGAGGTAGTGCACACTTAGACATGTCTTTGAGCTGTAAACTGAATTATATTACTGTACTGTGATAAAACATATCAATGCTGGTGTTGCAAGATCAGTGCTGACATAGAGTCGACCGTTGGGGGTTCCTCTATGTCAGTGTTTCCTAAACTTTTTTTTCTGGGGACCCACTTTTTAAAAATAACAAACCATTGCGACCCGATTCACAGTAGTTTGTGCATTTTGTTTATATTATCTTGACTTGTGTTATTGAAAACATATACACATGTTGAATACTTTAAATGAGAAATAAATACATTTAGGTTGACTTCACAGGCCATTTCATGGTTTTATTTCTTCTCATAAATGAGACAAAAAAAAACACATTTAAGCAAAATTAACAGTCTCCTGTTTTTCCTCTCATCGGTTAAACAATATAAATACAAGATACTGTGGGTCATGACCCAGTCTTTGGGAATGACTGCTCTACATCATGAAATTTATGTAAGAAAAAGAACACTGTGACACACACTACGTAACCATTAGGCCACATCCCCTACAGCAACAATCACCCAGCCCCCTGCCTCAGTCCTTTATCCCTCTACAGCATTTTTCAAAATGATGCAGTGGGTGGAGTTAGGCTCAGACCTGGGGGTGCAGGTACACTTTAAAGATTTCAGTCTATAAAAGAAAGTCCAAGGCAAAGTGCAGCCAAGTGAAACTGTACAAGTGGTCAGGATGAGAAAACTTTCTTGACATGTTCCTGGGTTAAAACAGCTAGACCGAATCAGAGCCCAGCCAGACCAAACTCTTCCCTTCTATTGTCGATAAGCTGTTTCCAAGGCAGGGAAAGTTGGATCTCTGGACTTAGAAAGTTTAGCTTAAGAAAAGCTTAGAATCTTTAACTTTACTATTTAAGTCTTAATGTGAAGATGTGAGAGTATATAAAATGCCTGTAGTTATTGTTTCTCTCTCGCACACGACTATACTTCTTTTTCTTATCTGTTCTCATTTCCTCCGTTTTTCTTCCTCATCCTCTTATTCACCTGACATCTCTCTCTCTCTTTCCTCAGTGTCGGTCTGATTTTTTCTGACTCTGTGACAGTCTGTGGTGGGAACGCAGGCTGATGATGAAGTGTTAATTCTTTTAGCTTCCCCCAGCTATGTGATGAGAACACACATTTAATGAGCAAACAGCTAGACTAACCAATTCATGCCTCTGGTATTTCTACTGTACTGTATGCATGCTGATGTGTGAGTTCACGTGTGTTTTCTGTGGGTACATGGAGGTGTGTATATCTCACCCACCGGTGTTAGTGTGATTATTTCTGCATAAGTATTTAAATGGTGTCCTGTTTTTTTTTTTTGTGATAGAGACTGTGCATTTTGAGTGTGTGTGTTAATAAGTCTCTAACACTGATGCAAAGACCTGGAAAAGCCTGTGTTTGTGTGTTTGTCTGTTGGTGAAAAGCTGGCAAAAACTTAACCAGCAATTAACTGCTAGTGATTGAGATGTAAGCCCTAAACAGAGGTACAAAATTACCTGAGTACAG
This sequence comes from Lutjanus campechanus, assembly GCA_027495735.1. NCBI lineage: Eukaryota > Metazoa > Chordata > Actinopteri > Lutjaniformes > Lutjanidae > Lutjanus > Lutjanus campechanus. Next base: position 84,854 of record JAJHUR010071124.1, read on the forward strand.
TACATAACCCTCTTTTACACAGCTAGGTCAAGGCAGGAATATTTACGCCATTCTTCGGTTTGGAATGGGGGTGCATTGTTGTTCTGTCTTTAAGCCAGCAGTGGAGGTAGTAACAGAGCTGAATTGATGTCTGTGTAAAAAGAGTGAGCCAGTAGGGTGAGACAGGGGTGTGAAGTTTTGATGACATGTTATGTCATGGGGGATTTAAAAAGCAGCTAGCAGCAGTTAGCAGCAAACTCATAGAAGAACAACAGCAAGTGAAAATGTCTGCAAGCTGGGGACACCAAAAAGTCTGGAAACTCCTTACGGCTTGTTCACACTACATGTTTGAGCAGCTCGTGACGACACTGTCGCTTAACCGCTGTGGTGTCTACACAGGCTGCATTTCTGCTGCTGAAAGGCCTATATGTCTACATGGAGTTTTCAGAAGAAATTGAGAGAGAATTGAAAGAATTCTGAAAGAGAAGAAGAGAGCAGTTTTCCGAAGGCAACCAGTTATTTTGCTCTTCGTTTAGAGAGGGGGGGGGGCAGAAAGGGATGATAGAGGGAGAAGTGCAAAGACAAAGAAAAAAAAAAACAGCCCTGCACCTGTTTTTCATATCTGTGACATATTGCACAGATGTAGACAATGAAAGTGTAGTGAGAGGTGTCCTGTTGATGTAATGTCAATATTACCGTCAAACAGATAATTTTTTATGTGTATTTTTGCAGAGAACCGTGCGTGTCATGCAGAAAAAATAGCCATGCCTCCGAATCTTTAGATGAAGTGTGGCTGCAGCCGTGCCTGACACGCATGTGAGCAGTGCTCTAACCTGTTAATAGGGGTGCCAAAATAAAAACCAGCAGGCAATGGCAGGCACTGCTCAAGCGTCTAGTGTAAACCAGCCATTACACTCTGAGCAGAGGATGAGATCAAACACCATATAACAAGGACAGTAAACGCCTTTGTTATTGTTTAGAAAGCAATGTTGCTGCCTGACATGTATGTTATACGCTGCTGAAGAATCGACATTACGTTACCTTTTTTTTTTTTTAAATAAACAATTCTAGCATAATGCTGCTGCAGTGTGAGTTTAGAGAGCATGCTTCCGCAAGCCAAAGAGGAGTGACGGGCGTGATGTGTAAGGGGCAGTGTCCACCAAAGTGTTTTTCCCAGCTGAAAACGCAAGGCACTCTTCTGAAAACACTCAACTGGGAGTGCATGAGAGCACTACAATGGTGCAGCATTAAGTTTTCTGCAGAGACTCTGGTTGCTATGATACCTAATATCCGTGGAGTTAACGATTAATTTATGCTTTGCAAGTACTAATTTTCCAGATTGTTTGTGTTCAACAAATACTGAATGTTAAAATGTCAGCACTATGTAAAGTATCCTTCTTGCTCTGGCCCTTGCTCTGGTTGAGGGGAGGGCTGAAGCACGTAGGGAGACAGGACCAATCCACCGGTGTGTGCGGGTTCATGAGATTTTGTTGGCGAGGAAATATCTTGACGAATACGATCATTTGGTTCAAGAGCTGAATTTGGACAAAGCCATCTTCAAGGACTCTGAGCAGGACACGGGTTGTAGTAGCTTTATTTGCTCTGCCCTTCATCCACTGTGATTGAACAGCTGACTAAAAGTTGACAGTAACGAGCGCATCGTTTTACCCAAAGTTTAATATTTTTCAGTTTTCAGTGACCAGAAAAAAACGCCAAATGCTCAGCAGAGAACAGATGCTCAGCGCCTCAATGCTGGCGTTTGTAGCACAGTGTAAATACGTGGCGTTCCCATTGGAAACAGTTGAACACAGCCCCTGATTAACTTGCTGCTGAGATCGTTCAGTGCAACTGCAAACCAGTATCCTTGGCTGGCATGCAGCTCCCATACATACTGAACTGTCATATTCACTTATTATTACAAGTTATTAACTGGAGCAGATCAAATATTTATTTTTTCCTCCAATTTTAATTTTTTAAATTTTATTTTGGAAAACAAAAGACAGTCACACAGGAGTGTTTGTACATCATTTGATGCCATATGCCAGAAAAAGTAGTCAAACTGATAGTACAGATTTGCTGTGGATGGACATCCACCCATGATGTTATGAGTCTGTGGGTTTACACAGACTCAAAACAACAACAGTGAGTGTGGGTGTTTTGATGCACAGTGTTCATCAGTGTGTCTTTCCTGTCTTCTTCTGTTCATGTGCGTCAGAGAAAGCAGGCAATATTAAACTCACGACACCATGTGTCAAGGAAACACACTGTTTCTTATAAGTTAATGTCAAACCATTGAAAATAAATTTCCAGTCACACTTTAAGTTGTTGTTTATGATAATAAAGGATGAGGAATAATAAATGGAAAAGATTGTAGATAACTGAGTGATTTTGAGTTGCTGAGTCATTTCAGTAATTACGGGATTTTTACTTCCCCAGGGTAAATGATGAAGCATTCCACTGTCCTCTGTTTATGTTAAGAAGGAAAAATGTATTATGTACATTATTAAAACATATCAGCATTTTAAAGTGAAACAGAAGCGTACTAGAGATTATTGAATGCCATTTTGTGTGTGCATGCGTGTGGCTGAGCATGCTTTGCTATGGATCGTTCAGTGTGCCTTTGAGGGCAAATCCACACAAGCTAAGCATGAGCATCGACCAAACAAGAACTAGGGTGAAAGCACTCAGCTGTACCAGTGGCATTTATGACTGGCACATATGATCAATGTGCGTACTGTACTTATTCCCATAGAGACATGCCAGGAAGAAAGCTGTTAGTGAATTAGCTCTTATTCTCTCCTCTCTGCCTGTATTTCTGTCCCTCTCTCTGTTTCTCTCTAATTAAAAAGCCAAATCAGGAGTTAAACTGCACAAACTGTGTCTGCCAGTGACATTCTCCAGCCTAATCCTCATTTTAGCCCTCTTTCCTCATCCCTCTCTCTTTCTCTTTCTCTCTCCTCTTCTGACTCCAAGTAGAAAACCACACCAAAATCTTTTCTCCCCAAACACATAGATTTATTCAAATGAAGCATTTGCATAATTCAGTATTTACATAATTGATTTCCAAGGAAGCGTTTCTCACCATGTGAGGTGATGTTTGAGACCAAAAGGTCTCCTCATCCTGTCACATTTCTGTCACTTTTTCTGTGTCACTCCCACACACACACGCACACACATACACGCACACACACACTGTTGCCAGACCAGTGAGGTTTCAAGTCTAAATCAAGCGTGAAGCGTTGCCAAGCTGGTGCATCTGGTGACCCTCATGGTACAACCACAGCAAACATGATTCAGCTGAGCAAAGATAATCAAATGCCTTGAGATCCATTAAATCTGTGTTTTTCTAGAAACGGCATTAATTTCACCATGCTGGTAAATGATTTGCCCCTTTACACCTATGAAATAGTTTTGTGGATTCAAGAATGTTCTGCTTCATGTGGTGGCATGCCCATTTGTCGTCATGAAATAGTGCAACTTATCTTGAAATTATTGTTTTTAAAGGGGAAGCTGGGTCCGTCTCTACTGATGGGTGCGATTCACACTCTATGACTGTGTGCCTACAAACCTCGCCTCGTTTGGTGTAATCCAAGTCTCCTAAAGTCCTGACATGCGGTTTGCACAGTCACACCGCACACATCCAGTTCAGATGGTGTACATGCACGTGAACATGGCTCCGAGCTAAGGATCTACAGTGAAGATTCAGACAAAAACATGGTGTGAATAACATTTTTTGCTCAGCTTGGTATGTTGGTCACCGTTCACTTCCATTTTTTTTGGGAGAATCTGCGATGCTGTTTTCCTGTGAAATTCCAGCAGGGTTTTGCGGACTTAAAAACTAGACCCCACCTTCAGTAGGCATGAGGGTGAATAGATAATGACTGAATTTTCATTTTTGGGTGAACTATCCCTTTAAACCAGGCATACACTGTGAGTTTGGGCTGCCCCAGACAAATAATGACCACCTTGAAAGAAACATGGCGATATCTTTGGTTGTGGCTCAAAAATCGTGGTCCTACATGGTGTTGTAAGAGGTTCAAAGACAGCAGTTGTCACGGGCTTGTGACCAAAGATAGCCTCGGTATTTCAGCTTACTTTGCATACTACAAATACTTAACATTACCTCAAGGTCTTCGGTAGGAGCTGTTGTAGAAAAGAATGCAGTCCAGTTGCCTTCGGCAGTTCCTAACAAATACCATGACCTGGATGACAAGGTCTCTTTGTAAAATTGGCATCCTGTGTTGGCCTCTTTTCCCTCGTCACGACTGTGTCCACATTCTTCTCCTCCTCTTCTTTGGCTTTTTTTCCATACGCATAAATACCACGATTGCAAGGGTTCAGTTTTTGCTAATCTTGATTTTTAACAACTATAGGATGGCACGCGAGATGGATGGCATGCCCATGACACATATTTTCGTATATTGACTATTGTTCAGTAGGTGTGAACATTGCACAGTAAACATACATTAAACTTGATCTCATGCCCAAGTTTATTGCATAAATGTCACACAATGTGGCTTGCAATAAACTTGTGAGATTAGGCAGCATTAGTTATGACTTAATGTCTAAACTAGTGAGGTTATGCCCCAAGTAATCATGGTGCAACCAATTTTAGGACCCAATGTAGTTACAAACTATCTAGTAGTTACTGAGCCTCTAGTGTCAACTTTAAAGCCTAACGTAGAAGAGAACTTTCTGATAGCTGTTGTAACCCAGTGTGGGTCCTTACTGTGTGTCTTGGGACCATGAAGTGAGGCAAATAGAGGGTGGTTGAGTGGTGATTGTTATTGTTAGTGTAATTGATAATAGTGGGCTACTAGGTCCACTGTCCACAGTTGTATAAGTTTCACATGTAATTTTATTGTCAGTGTAGCATGAGAGAGACACTTTGCTGCTCTGCAGAGTTTTCTGTGGAAATATGCTTAAACTGATGACCTGAACTACTTTCAAGATGTCCTGATAACTGATTTTTATAGACACCTACAAGCCAATTAGTCTGTGGTGTTCTTTATGTTGACTGAGGGATCACAATTAACTTGATTGATAACGCATTAATACTACATTTACGAGCTTTATCTTGGTGAAAATCTTGGGGAATATATGAGCCGTAGCCTATTTGGAATGTTTTCCTGGCTGTGTTTTTGCTAGCTCAGTTGATCCAGACTCTTAATGTCCAGACTGAGGCTGCTGACTGCTGGTCACCAGGGAGCTCAGAGCCACGAAAAAACAATGATGTACCTGAAACACCATTGTCCGATATGGCCCATGGACTGCACCAAACTGCTCGGGTGCGTGTTTGTCTGCATCTGGATCACAACAACCCCCTTCGCTTCTCTTCCAAAGTCTATCATCTATGGAAATGGGACCTCCACAGTCCTGTGAGCACTCTGTGGGGGTCCACACACACGCGCGCTCACACACTCACACTTAGACACATATTCAGTTTAGGGCCTGCCACTGAAGAGCAGGGAGGTTAAACAGATGGCATCGGGTGTATCCGTTACACAGATTACCCAACACACACACACACGCATTCTGCAGAAACTGGCTTTGTGAGTTCACCTCATTTAACTGAATGGTATTTTTATGAGGCATGGCAACATTAGAGCCACCCACCGCTCTAATCTGTCCCTTTCTATTCTGTGTCTACTGTCTAATGCTGCACTGGGAGCACTTGGTTTGAGTGGGCAGGGCTAGATGCACCCAAATATGGTGTCCTGTGTGTCTGTGTTATATACTTTAATTGAACATTATTTAACCTGCTGTTAGAAGTGTTGTAACAAAGTGGTCTCGCATCATGCTGTCACACTGTATAATATTTTATGGCTGCATTCACTGATAGATTCAGGTCGATAAATTATCGTAAAGACACAGATAGTAAGGTGCTAGTTCTCAGTTGTTACTGGCAAAGTCCCACTAAGAGCTGTAAAATAGACAATAAATTCACAACTGTTTAACATAATTGCCTTTTAATGTGCAATGTGAAAATTAACATCTATACCTGAATTAAACTTACACATTGAGATAAACACATTCAATTGTTAATGTTAGTTTGGTTTTCATTCCGTTTCTGGATTTTTATGAAACCAGAACTTTCAATTGAAGATTTGAAAACAAAATTCATTTGTTCGATGTGAGGCCCTTTGCAAAGACATAGTCTGTAGGTCACAAAACTAGCACCAGCCACCAACCAAGTGCTGGTATAATATAATTAGCAGGTAGATTTGCTGCACTCAACATCCAAAGAACAAATCTGATCATTCACTGTCCATTTGGCTGGTGAACAAAAAAGTTACATATTGACACCATCGTCTGTAGCACAAAGGCAGCAGCTGTCTTTAGGCTTTATGTCCTTATAGAAGGTAATAGCTCAGTGATTTTTCATCTGTAGCAGCAAAGTGACCAATGCAACAAGAGCTGCTAAAGAAAAAATGTCCAAATTCACTGATTTCAAGTTATTATTTCACCTTACTTTCTATGTGGGTATTTTCTGGTTTCCTTAGTCCTCTGTGACAGTAAACTCAATATCTTTAGACAAAACAAGATATTTGAGGAATTTACTTTGGGTTGCAGCTCTAGGTGCAACCAACACTACCTGCCTCGGCTACTCATTGAAAGGCTCAGATACTGGCTACTGTTATGTATTTATTAGCATGTAGACATCTCAATTTTTTATTACCTGAATTTGCTGTGTCTAAAGTCAGGAAAATACAGATAAACACATGTGCTTATCTCTCCTCTTCCCATGACATGTTTCAACATGTGTCAGCCCGTGCCAAACCAATCATACATTTAACAAATTCTGTTTTCTGAGCAAGAACCAATGAACTTCTGTTCAATTCAAGACAGTGAAGAGAAACAAGACAGATGGGTGGACAGGGCAGGGGGTGTGGATGGAAGGCCGACATGCAGTGAGGATTATGTGTCAGAACCACAACATCTTGTGTATTGTTGGGAAATGATTTAGCAGCCTGTCTCACCAGGATGACCAATGTAAAGTCTAATGAGTAGAATTTCATATGTTATTCCACTACCTTGGCAAACTAGTAAGTTAGTTGGTCACAGAATGTGTGATGGGACATACTGTAATGGATGCATTATGAGACTGTTGGCGGGCACAATTACATCTCTCACAACAGCAGACATCTGGCAAATTGCAAATTAGGTTTTATAACCAACAAGTAGTCCTCAGCCTAACATGTGCAACTTGTACATAATGGTGTTGATTACTCTTTGACCGGCTGTACTAACCTTGTTCTCTCCTTGTTCCACTCGTTTTGTCTTCTATTATCTCTTTTTCTCTGCTACATGTTTATTATCTGCCTCATTCATGGATGTTTCTTTTTTTTTTATCTTTACTTCACCTCCCTTTTCATTTTCCTTATTATCTCTGCCAGGTGTAAGCCTGATTTAGACTTCTTGAAGAACTTGAAAAACCTTCTTTTATGTCACCATGCCAGTGACAGCTGTGGCCACAGGCATTATGTTTTTAGTTCATCCCATTCTTGTGTACGTGATATCTCAAGAACGTCTTAAGGGAATTTCTTTAAACTTGGTACAGATTACTACCTGGACTGGTGATGAACTGATAAAATTTTAGTGGTCTAAGGTCAGCGTCACTGTGACGTTATGCCTGTCCTGTTCTCATGAAGGTGATATCTCAGGAATGCTTGGAGGGAGTTTCTTTAAACTTGGTTCAAACAACAACCACTTGGACTCATGGATGAACTGATTAGATTTTGGTGGTCACACAGTGACCTCGCTAAACAGTGACCTCACTTTTTGTCCATAACCCAAAAATTCATATGCTAATTATGACAAAATTACACTCAAATGTCTAATTGATGAAGTTGATGACATTTTGTCCTCTCTGCTCCTCTAAGTGAAGACACTGGAATTTGTCCACTGGAATCATACATGTATAATGAGAACTTTCATTTTGTCAAAAACTGCACATAATTTCCTTCCAATCCAAGTTACTAGTCAGTGCAGTGATAAGTTCCATATTAAATTCCTTCAGATCTTCACTACACACGTTGTATGAGTCTGGACAGACATGGATGTAAACTGTAACTTGACTGATTGGTGGAGACATACTGCTGCGTGGCAGTAATTCTATATTTTGACTGCTCTGTTTTATACGACAATTGACAGATGACTTCTCACTCTTCTTAATTGGCCACTAGCTAGGTTCAGCTAGGAACATCGTCATGTTAATGTGGGTGGAACTTTGCAAATCTCCGCTGGCTGCATCTGGCAGTTGTGGGGACACCGCACTAGGTGCTTCACCATCTGTTGCCTGACGGGGATCTGCACTCTACCGAGTGCACTCTTCTAGTTATACCTGTCTTTTATTCTTCTCTGCTTTGTCTCATCCTCTATCTCTTCCAACCCTCACACCCTCTAACGCCTTACTAACCCCCATTCCCTCTCTCTCTCCTAGCCAGCAGATTTGGATGCCTGGGTAAGCAACACTACCATTGCTAGTGCCTCTTTCTTTTTTTTAAACTCAGTTTTTTCTCTTCCTTTCTCTTTCTCTGTCTCTCTCTCTTCTCTATTCAAATGTCATGTTTTCATTGTGCATTAAAGCGAGGCTGTGAGTGTGCTGCCGCCACCATTCCACACAACAACACTTTGGGAGGTATTCAGCTAGAAAATTACACATCATCTGTGCTGCTAGCAGAGGTGATTTTACACACAAACACACATATACACACACACAGCCCTTAAGCATCAAACAGCCGCTGTAGAAAGAAAAAGTGCAGTGAGCACAGTATAGGGATTTGCAGATGGAGTCTTTGGGGAAGCATGTGCCTGTTAAGTTAGGATAAGATTAGATTGGATTACAATAAATGTAATGTCATTGTGTGTGTGTGTGTGTGTGTGTGTGTGTGTGTGTGTGTGTGTCTGCACGCCTGTATTCACCGTATCAGCAAAGCGCACATGAGATCAGTAGATCATCCGGAGAAGATGCTGTTGCTCCATCTGATCTGTATCACACTCACTAATGCACAATTCGGGTACAGCAATCAGTCACCATTACACCATGGCATAACACTGTATATGTGTGTCTGTGTTTGTGATACACACTTTCTTTTTCAATGCTAAATAAATCCATGCCCCATTGCTGCCTTTTGCTGCCTCACTCCCAGCCAGCATCATTGTGTTCATGCACCATATCATGTTCATAAAGCTGTAGCACTGCTTAACTCATTACCCTTATTGGTTAGAAACAATGTATGTTTACATGTGTCGCAGCACTGATTAATAATCATTTTAATATGCAGGTACACATATGTCAACTTCTATAGCTCAAATGTGTGCATGCTGGAATGATATCAACCATCCTGTGTACACCAGGTGCATGGTCCTTTTATGCATTTTAGCCATAATATGTGATTGTGCAGCTGCCAAGGCCCTCTTTGAACCCCTCTCCACAGCATGACCAAACTTCTGACAGATGCATGTAAACACTAAGATCTAAACCAAGCCGCAAGGTTTTTACTTTTATCAGTTCAATTCCGCTCACTGCCATTCAGTTCAGTTTGAGGTAGTTCAAATGGGTCAGTTTAATACAGTAGATGGTAGATTTTCTGAAAATATATTTGATATTTGGCTTTGATATAAAGACATTGTACCATACCGTATCACAAATAAAATAGCTCTCTGTGACTGTTCATGCAAAATGTGTGATCATTGCTTCTTTGTTACAAGAGAAAATCATCATTGTACAATTACAATTGAATAATCTAAAATGAGCTGGATAGATTGATTAGTAATGCTCAGTGAGTGAAAACACTGAGCTGAATATTTACAAAGGTGTATTGGTGGAATATGAAAGTGGAATAAACTATCATATTCAAGTATGCTTTCGTTAGCGTATAATAACCAGACAGTAAGAATTGTTGTGTGTTTGTTATCTTAGAATGAGTGCTTTAAATCCACAGAGAGTGCAGGTCCTCTTCCACAGAGTTTGTCATGTTGATATATGCCACTTCTACAGTAGCTCAGAGCAGACAAACCAAATGTTGCAATTTTTGCATGAAAAATTACAATTACGATTATTCAATTATCAAAATAGTTTAATAGTTTAATTCTTTTTATCACTTGCTCTGGTAGATTTGCTAGTCCTACATGGCTCTTTTCTTTCCCCGGCCAAGTGGGCAAACATTGTTGAGCCACTGGCTTGGAAGGGGAGCGTTAGGTGACGTGTCACCGCTAGATGCCACTAAATCCTACACACTGGTTTTTTAATGCCTTTTGTGTTATTTTTTTTGTTTGTTTGTTTGTTTTTTTTCAGCTCTATAATAGCTCTTCATTATTGCTTTTGTGTCTGTTGTTCTATGTTGTTATTTAAATTCATATTCATCATAAAGGAATCTCTTTCCATTCCACTTTATGAAATTATGTAATGGTATTGACACACTGTGAAGCCTCTTGCTGCTAAAACAAGGTGACCCCATGGCAAAATCATGTTACATTTTCTGGTGAATCTCTCCTCAAGAGTGAATCTTTTATTTAACACCCCTAGAGCATGTACATTTCTGACTTCAAGCTGACCTGGCAACCTGTTTTCACAGTGTATCTTTTTGACGTCTGCCTCCTATCTTCCTCTGCTTGCATGCTGCTATGGCCATGGCCCAAACTCTGGGTCTTCCTACAGCCAATCTGTCATCTTGCTGTCTGTCAAAGCTTGGCTCAGCGGGCAGATTAAAGTGTTTCACCTCATCTTTACGCCAGCATCGCCATGTCAGCCCCTGCCGCCGCTGTGCCAGTCACATGCCACCTGAGTAGTTTTGTAAGTTCTGTTACATTAGATGGACCTGCTATTGAATAGCAATTATTTTGTGTTTTACTTTGTGTGGATGTACTTTTCATATTATTATAGATTTCAATCAAGCACCATAGATCGGTGACATATGCATATATTAGTGGATGCAAGTGGTAGCACATGGAAAAATAATGCATTCATAAACATGAACCTGCAATTTGATAAAGTCAGTTTAACCATCGCCTCCTAAATGTCTGTACTGTCAGTCTGTTTTTAGAAGAAACTGTTTGATGTTTTATTTGCTCACTGCTGTAGGAAAGATTTATCTAATGTCCCTTCTAGCTTTGTGGTTATGTTTTATTGGAATATGAAGCAGAGTTGACTGATACTTTGAATTATATTTTATATCACATGTGAGATGTGTATTCAGAGTTTTGTATTTTAGGCTATATTTTACAATATATTAGAAAACGCTATCATAGTCATGTTTCTTGAGTCTGTTGGGCTGTGAAAAGCAACAGGTTGCCTTGTTTCTTCTCCCCTCAGCTTTTAGCTCTGGCTGGTGTCCCATGTGTGCGTCATGCTCATAAGCAAATGAAGTGAATGTGTTGTGTTAGCCCCTTACCTTTAGCATCACTTTACCCACTTAGTAACTGTCTCAAAAAGTGGGAAGAGACAACTTTTCAGTCCCCTAGTGTCTCCAAGGGGTATTATTGTGCTGTTGAGGCAAAGACAACAGGTGTTGAAATCTGTTTTCCCGTCAATTTGTGTTCCTCCTTCCCTTATTCTGCTACACCTAACCATGACCTGCCCCTCATCCACTGAGGGCACTGCTATCAGAAACACTCTCTGACGGGTGAACACGCTTTCACACAACACTGCATGATTGCTTTCTGTTTCTTCAGAGTTGGAGCTTAACTCAAGAAATGATCAACACCACTGTGGAAATAAGAGAGACAGCAGCATATTTACTGAAGAGGGACAGTGAAATTGTCACAATTTTAGGATGAATTTGCAAACAGGCTTAAATTATTTTAATGATGTGCATTGCATAGTAATGTTGAGTAATGTTATTACTTTGCACAAACAAGTGACAGCAGGGGTTCATGTCAGGATGGAGGAGGGGGGGTAATGTTAAGAAAACATTAACAGAAAAAGCTTGAATTTGTTCATTTATTTAGTCTAATTGAGACATAATTTCTGTGCCCGGTGGCAGAAAGATAAAAACAAGGCGTAGAGGGAACTAGTCCAAACACGGATGGCGTCATTATTCTAGAGCCATTGCACAGTGGAATCAACATTTACTTCATAATCATAATAAGTCAAAGCTAAAATTTGGCAAAAGAAAACTCTTAACCAGTGCCTTGATTGATTTCTTCCTCTTCCCTCTGCACCAGACAGTCAGAATTGAGTGTTTACGCAGGCCTACACAGGTCATATTATTGTAGTAAAATGTCATGTGTCAATATAAAGAACCTCTACAACAGCTGGTCATGTTTTGCCACTTATCTAAACTTGCAATTTTTTTCCTACATTTTATTTATTTGCCTTCTTTATTGTCTTTTTTTTTCTTGTACTACACCCTCTTCCTCAGGCCAAACAACTGGAGATGAGGGAGAAGGAACTGACCAGCATCTCCGCCTTCTATAAAGAGCAACTGGAAATACTGGAGAAAAAGGTAAGGACCATTGTCCATCTTATACATATGTATACCATTTAAAGGAAATAGCCAGAACTCATCTGAAAAGCTTTACTGTGAACATTTTTTGCTCAAATGTGTTCATTACTTGCATTGCGTTCATGTAAAATCATTTACATTATATTGATGGACCATGCTTATAGAAGTGATGACATTATCTTGTGTTAAGAAATGTAGCTGTGCATCTTTTCTCATCATTTTGAGATATTTTGAGGGGGTTTAGAGAGCAAGATACTAGCACTTAAAAAATTTGACATGTCTAACAGGAGACCTCACTAACGAGATAAAAACATGCTGTAGGCTTTCACTGAAAAGAAGTCTTTACACATCAGGAATATTGAAACAAGTCTTAAAGTGACATATTACACACTCTCCTTGGAGAGTGAAATCTCGTTGAGACATAAGACACTCTTCTCTATCTTGGAAATGTCAAGCCCACATACCAGTGTCAAAATGTAAAGGTAAATGAATTGAAAGTTTCAACAGGCAGATGAGAGTCACGACTCACTGTTGATGGACCAGCTCTCAGGAGAGGTTTCACGGCACTGTCTCTCCCAAAGAGCTTCAGTTGTCTAATCAAATGTACTGTGCTTTTCTCATCACTATGTCCTCTTGCCAGAAACCCTGTGGTCTTTTCAAAAAATAGAAAAAATATAAGCTGTTTGTTGGGTGCTTTTAAGAAATTATGACCTGTGTTCTCTCTACCTGAGCACTAATGCGTCGCTGATATTTTGCACCCTGTAAAAGCCAAAAGCACAGTAGTTTGATAAATGTTGCTTGCTCACAGAGTAAACTTGGGCAGATTTGTTAAAAGACTTTGTGAAGAGCAAGGTTGGTGCTGGTGTATGATTTTAGGGCTGGAAAAACACTGCTTTATGCTCTTAAGGATAGATACAGAGGCAAGAAGAAAGGACAAGAGACAGGAAAGTCTAATGAAAAACAGAGTGCAAGTTTAGTAAAGAAAGGAAGGAAACTATCAGAAAAACATAGATAACAAAGAGACAGAAAAAATATGAACAAAGAATGTAAGTTGTAGAGGAAGGACGGCGCAAATATTTTAATTTTTGTGAAGTATACATTGACACTAAAGGGATAGTTTGGGTTATTTAATGTGGGGTTGAATGAGGTACTTCTTAATAGTCAGTGTATTAGCTACAGTAGATGCTGGCACGCCCTCAGTTTAGAGAAGTAGGCTAGTTGGAAGCTAAGCAATGAACTGCTGTGGTGGACAGGGTCATCAATGATATGCATTTTAGCCACTTAAAAAAGATCCACCAAAAACAAAACAAAAAAACATAAATATCTGTTCAAGTGTACACTATATTAAGAATATTTTCACTGCTTTACCTTGATGTCAGACAGCCTTTTCTGACCGAAAACTGCCAAATATCTCTCTGTCCAAAACAAACAAACTCAGTGGATGAAATCTGTAATTTTACCTTTCAGAAAAAGGGAGTTGCTGGTTTACCACTGCCTTGACCTGTTAGCTAGTTATTGTGTGACCTCTGTGAATCTGAATGTTTCTTATAAAACACAGAAGTCAGATGATAACACAAACAAGCTAACAGATCGAGGTAGTGTAGACAGCAGACCTGTTTTAAGTGGCTAAAATACCTTTTGCCACTGACCCTGTGCATGCCAACCGCCATCTACTGTAGGTAATACACTGACTGTCGATAAGTACAGACATCTTCACATTAAATAATCTGAACAATTCCTTTAAATGAAAACAGCACACACATTAAAGCAATAACAGGTGAGAAGCTACAGGTAGATGCACATACACTCTGACCGTCCCCGTTCTGTCTCTTCTCTCACTCTCCCCCACAACTCTCTTTCCAGTACTTAGTAGACACTCCTTGGGACTTGTCTCCCCCATCCACCCCTCTCCCCTTCTCCCCCTCTGTCCAGCAGGGCCCATCAGGCAGACGGGGGACCTTATCTAGTCCCTGGCACTCGCCTCCTTTAGGCCTCTGAGAAAACCTTTTACATAGCCAAGTTAAATGGAGGGGCCACTGCACACCGTGCAGCAAGCAGCACATGCTGCAATGCTTGACGGAAGAGACTGATTGGCAGAAGAGTGCAGGATGCTCTATCTTTCTCCGCTCGCCGCTGCAGTCGCTTTTTTCTATCGCTTTTTTCACCCCTCACTTGCTCGCAGCTGACCTGCATGCGGATGAGGGAGTGAGAAAGAAGGGGACTGAGAGCGAGAGATAAAGAGGCTATATGGACTGTGCATTAAACAGACGGTCTATCCTGAGCCGCCGCCCTGAGCCAGCGTCCATCTCCCTCCTTCTCTTCCTTCATTTTCCAATCTAGCACTCAATTCATCCAGGCCTCCTTTCATGCCCCCTTCCCTTTACCCTGCCTATTTTTCTTCCTTTCACTCTCTTATACCTGTGGCAAATACCAGTTGGGCTGAAATAAATGGGCACTTAAAAGTTGAATTGTGACTGACACAGGTCATATACATAAATGCAAAACACAATTTGAAACAGTAATATGTCTCACATTTCACATAAATTCTGATCCAAGCATGTGAAGGCCACTTTGCTCTGTCAGGGTTGCTGTCGGTATTGTATAAGATCCTGGTAAAGCAAAGCAGAGATTTAAAAGTGATGAATGCTATTGTCTAAGTATGAATATCCGTTTGTGCTTTTATGTAAGGCTGTGACGGTATGGATTTTTCTTATCGCGGTGACAAAGCAACATATTCCTAGAGGTTGGCAGTTTTCTGCAACTGCTTGAATAACAAAGGATATTGTCATAAGCGTAACGTAGCTTCTTTAAGGAGTAGGACAGTGCATAATATGTGTGCGGTGTAAAAGTGAGTAGAAGCGAGCAGCAGACTGAGAGTGACAGTGATGCCCATAGCAGGGTAGTAAGCTGTCGATCTGGCAGTAAATGTACTGTACAGGTTACAGGTCAGTTAATAAATGCTGCAGCTTCTCAAGACCAAGAAAAGCCTTGTCTGTTATCTCCCAACTACTAGCAAAGTGAGGGTGGTTAGTCCTGAAGTAAGCTTAGCAAGATAGGCTAATGTTAAGCCAATGCCAGCGCAAGCATTGTACCTTCACAACGTTGACACTGGTGTGATCGAATCCCTTAGATATACTACTAGATCCATGTGATGATTTCAACGTGATATTGATCCTTCAGAATAAAATTTGCAGTGATGACAGTAATGAGCTCAACCACGCGGTAGGTTTCACGTGGCCACAGTAATGCCTTAATGCGGTTATCGTCACAGCCCTACTTATATTCTTTAAATCCGAGATTCTCAAACTGTGGTACATGTACCAGTGATGGCATGTGTGCTCCCTCTAGTGGCATGCAGAGGACTGTTATTTTTAGATAAACAGACAAAATTTCAAATGAAAATACATTAAATATGAGATCACTAAAAAGTATTTTAAAATAAGCTTTGTCTTTCCTGTGTTTTTGTTTTAATATCAGCCTGCTACGTAGTCAAGTGCCAAGCTAAACTGTGATGAAGAAGATAGTAAGCAGAGAGAAAATTAAGAAACTGTAAATGAATGCTTAAAAAAACGCTACAATTGTGCCTCCAATTGGGAACTACAATGGGAACTTACAAAGAGAAGTGCAGATCAGGAGGAGAATATTTCAAGCAGCCACAATGGTAGTGGCTAGCTAAAAAGCACCAGTGAACTGTCCATAGCACCTGCTAGCTTATGGTGCAGAACATTAAAGTGGTACTCGGAAGCTAAAAAGTTAAAGTAAAAAGTTTGAGACACACTGCTTTAAATAATCTCAATGGTGGGACTTTTCCATAAGGACATGCACAAGCAGACTCTCACGCTCATGTAATTGCGTTGTTTGGATGTGTTGATGGTCTGCAGCAGACATTTAAGCCGAAGGTAAGAGCATCCAGATTAGAAGGAGAAGCCACTGATAATTGGTGTGTGATCTTCCCCTGAATCAACATTTTATTCTGGTTTAGCAGCAGCCCTTTCTAATAGGCTAATACCTCTGTGTGTGTGTGTGTGTGTGTGTGTGTGTGTGTGTGTGTGGGGGTGTGTGTGTGTGCGTGTGTGTGTGTGTGTGTGCGTGTGTGCGTGTGTGTGTGTGTGTGTGTGTGGTTGATTACCTGTATGAAAACACACACAAACATACTCTGGTGTCCAGTTTGCCTAAGGGATGACTGACGATAACAGACTGTTGTGTTTGTCTAAGGGCTGTGGATGCTGTCCACTGCTGACAGCACTGAGTCCACTACTGACACAAATGAGAAAACAGCCTGTGTGTGTTTATTGTGACAGGTTTGTGTGTATGTTGTCACTTCAGAAGTAATAGTGATAGAGTGGCCAATCCACTGCGCAAGACTGCATTTCTCCTCTTCCACTCACACACTAAAAGACATCCCAAGAGTGAAACACCCACCCCAAAACATACCAGTACATCGTCTACTTTTCCTGTCTCCCAATCCTCTCCTCTGCCTCGTTTATTTGCGGATGCCTCCCTAATCTCTTCCCAGTGTACAGGTGGAGTATATCTGTCTCCCTGTGGCAACATAGCCTGTGACTCTGTAAACAAGTCTCAGTTTAAAATTCACCTCTTTTAATCCCTCCCCCCCTTGAAAAAATTAATCCGCCTTCGTCCAGGCGCGGAGCGTGAAACAACCCCTCCCTCAAAATCCTGACATCAGCCCATCTCAATCCACAGCTGCTGGAGGGTGTTCAGACGAGTGTGCATGCATGGATCATCTGAACACAAGCATTCACGTACAAACACAGATTTAGTCACACACCTGCATGTATGCAAGCTTACACACACACACACACACACACACACACACACACACGCACCCACACTAATCCTCTCCATGAGTCTTTTCCAACAACCCCCAAAACCTTGCTTTTCCCCTCATTGAGGGTTATCAACCCCCCTTTCTGTCTCTCCACACTGGGTTTTTGTCCCCACGGGTGCAAATGACTGGGAAGAGCTCAGAGTGTGTGTGCCAGTGATAGTGCTGCCACTTCTCTAGTGTCATGAGAGTTGAGCTGGGGCTGTTGCTCCAGGTCTGTTCTGTCAACAGACACACACACACACACACACACACACACACACAAACACACAAACACAAAAAAAACAACAACATGTTGATAGACACAAAAACAACACAGCGTTGCAGTCCCCCAACATTTTGACTGGATAAGCTATAATTGCTGGTCCTAAAGCTGCCATTACACTCTCCTTATTTAACTCTTCTTCATGTGTTCTATGTCTAGAGACATGATAGTTGTATCAGGAACTTCTGTTACAACACCCCTCTCATAACCATCAAACTACCCATGATTAAAATCATAGATAAAAGTTGTTTTGACTGTTATTTTGTGTGAATTGGCTCGTTTTCAGAAGAATGAAGCGTGAGATTCCCGGGAAGACATGATTCACATTTACAATTTATTTGTATTTTTTAATTGTAGATCTTGGGTCATGGCAGAAGGAATATTTTTAGGTATGTGACCATGTTTTAACAAACTATAAGCCTAGAAAGCAGACAACTCTGCCAGGCTTGTGTTTTCATTTAGTATGGTGCATCTGGCGACCATTCCATTCAGACGTAATTCTACCAGCCCTGGATCCAGTTGGGACAATCACAGCCAGGTTTGATGCAATGACTGACAGAGGAGCATCACCGGCCCAGATTTTAAAAGTCACATGTTTTGTGTGGTTTGACACATTTAATTGCTCTGATTGGTTATAGATTTATCCAATTCCATCCAGAGGCGTTTTGGTCTGTGTATGTTGATAATGCTTAACTTAACTTAACTTAACTGAGTGCTTCCAGACTAATTCACAGAGTTACCAGGCTACCATGTAAGCAGCAAGGGCAGTGTTGCTTGTCCTACAGTATGGAGTAGAGCACTCATTACCTAAATTATGATCTATCTATCTAAATCTATGTTCTCCAAAAACATGATTTTAGAATGTTTATACTGAAGCTGAAATTTATAACTCAAAACTAGGTACTGTTAATTTTTTTTTTCCTCCACATTTTCAATCAACCAATTCCTTGTATACTAAATTCCATCCTGTAGTTGAATCTCTTTTTAAGCTGAGGTGGAGTGCCAGCTAGGAAAAGAGGTGGGACGCAAGAGCTGGAAAAGAGAAGATCTCTCACTGGCTTCCCACCAAGGCGACATTGCTAAATCTGTTCATTTGTTATCTTTTTCCAAGTGGGAGGCACTGTGTCAACATCTGCCTTTGCAGGACACACCAATCATCAGTGAGAAGTTCACTTTACCTCTAAACCATCTGCTTCCCTTGCTGGTGCCCTACTCTCTATGTCCTGCATAATCTTAGGCACCCTTGGGTTTAAGCCCCTGTGGAGCCTTTTTTATCTTGGCTCGAACACTGGATATCCCACAAGGCAACTACAGACTTTTAAGTTTCAGCTCAGCTTTCCTCTGTTGAGTGTACCCACTGAGCCCTTGACCCAAGGCTGAAGGCTAAGACGCTAACATGTGGCTAACTTCTTACCACATATTCCCAGGGAGCCAGCCTAAGTATTAGCTAACTCTCCTTTAACAAGAAGTAAGATTTACTGTCTCTTTAATGTCCATGAATCCAGGGCTTGGTTTCTTGTTCTTTCAAATTAAGGTATTTATTTGCTAATGTTAAGTGCTTAGAAGATTAATAAACCATCTGAGCAGAGGTTCTACAATCTGGAAAATGTCTTCAAAGGTACAAAATGCTGAGATGAAGTATTCTTGACTTCCTTTGGAGTTGCAGTCATCACCCCCCCTGTCGAGGTATGGTATTTAAGTCTAGTCCACATATTAGCAATGGGGAGACTTAGCAGCAACAGGAGTCTAATCCTGAGTCCTGTCCTGGAAAATCCAATATAACACATCCAGGAAACATAACTGGCGGGGATAAAGTCTTACACCTAGGGACGTTTGGCATTTCCACATTGTGAATTACCATGACAGCCACAAAAAGAACACAAACTCAAATGAGATAAGGAAGGTAAACTGTATTTGGTCACATTTATTAATTTCTGTTCTAATGTGTATTGGGTACCACTTCATCAAGTTGGCAATGAGATCTGTGGCTTAACAGAACAGATAAATGTGGGTTCACCATTTAGCAGGCAACAGATCACTAATACCCTTTTTATCTAATGTGTTTTAACAGCTTTTAGTGATTTATAAAGTGTTTAGAGCCTAATTGATAGCCTATTTATACTGTAAGCCATTTATTTTATTTATTTATATTTTATTATTATTATATTTTGGGACATTTTTTGCCTTTGTTTGATAGGGACAGCTGAAGATATGACAGGAAAGGGGGTAGAGAAAAAGGGGATGACACGCAACAAATGGGCCGCTGGCACAAGTCAAACCGGCGGTAGCTGCAGAGGACCAACAGCCCCAGCACATGGGGTACACACTCCACCAAGTGAGCCACAGGGGCACCCACTGTAAATCATTTATAAATCATTTATAAGGGTAGTCATATAGTAAAGTGGTACTGTATTCATAGTCGTAGGTCATAACGTATGTCAAGTGACTGAAAACTATGAATAGGGTCTGTAGTTTGGTTCCAAACTTCTGAATTGCTGCCCACATTTCCACCTCTTTTCAGCATGTCACATAGGTATTGTGCTAATTGTCTGTTTCTCTAGTTAGAAAAGTAACTGAGCCAATCAGAACTTTGTGGGCAGAATTAAGAAAGGGGAAGTCCTCTTCCTCCACCAAAGCCAGAAAAATGGGCACAAAAATGGTGTGGATGAGATCAACAAAGTTAGGTTGTTTTAAGTCCACTTACAGAAATAACACCTCTTTAATTGGCATATTTCTTCAATCAACAGCAACTGTTTCCATTATGACTGAAATAGAAATTGACTGGGTGGATACCTCAACACTACTGATTGGCTTAGGGCCAAATACCCTCTCCTCCTTCATTATGACTTATATTTCACTGTCTTCTCTTTAAAGTACAGGAAAGAAAAGGATAGAGGGGATGAGATTATTACATTGTAGTGAGTACTAGCCGACAGGATTATGGGAAAAAGATCCCTATGACATTACTTGAATCTTTTCCAGCACCAGACATTCAGATCAGGAGAAGCATGTCTGCGGATCAGCGTGAAATAATGAGATATGAAAATGACTAGGGGGCACTGGAGGAGTAGAGGGCTAGGGATTGTGGAGGAGGTTTGTGTTTGATCCCATCTCTTTCCCCGCTCAGTCACTTCAATTATCTTCCTCTCCTATCACCCCATCTATTGGGAATATAGGGAATAATTAAGTAAAAGCGTGAGCGCTGCGGTTATTGGTTTAAAATGGTGATTACTACGCGGTGAATGTGTGCGAGAGGGTGGTGAGAGACATTTCGCTTTGTGTTCGGGGCATTCTAGACAAACTGTGTTTCATATGTTTTGATGCTGTTTTGAAGCCTGTCAGGTGATAATTCATCTTACGAAGCTGATGATTTTTACACATTCTCAGTATTGTGGTTATCTCCGGCTTTCTATAACTTCTTATAGACCACTTCCTAGTCAGTACATCACCTTTTGAGCAGCTCTGACCAACCAGGATGCAGAGTAGTTAACACTGTGACCATTGATTACTCCAGTAGAGGTGTTCTGTATGTGACCTTACCCTCTAGGCACGGGCTCCATCTGTGTAGTAATTGCTGTTTAAATGCCATTTTTTCTTGCATGAAATAAACCATTACTGAGTACCAACAGGCCATCAGCTTTCAGATTTGTAAACAGCATTGTAAAATTCAAAGGTCACTAATTTAACAAATGTGACATTTCCAGTGGTGCTTTATGCATTTTGCTTATCATCGCTGACTTATTAGAGCTTGAATTGAATCAAGAGAAAAAATAGTTGGAACTGTGGTAATATTATGTAGGTAACACAAGTTGTCAAGTTCTAATTCATGGGACTTGATTTGAGGAATTTCACATAGTCCATCTTGTTTTTTATGTTTTGAAATGATGTGATACGAAAATTGAATAAAGTTAAAGCCTGAGAAGAAGTTGTCACATCATTAAAAGCAGCATAATGACTGAGCAGCCCACTTTATATTCAAAATATTCAAAATACAAAGTGAAGTGGAGTGGAACTTCTGCAGAGCTGTAAAATACCCCTGAATTGATTCTCACCTTTCTCTCTCTGTCTTTTTGCCTCCAGAACCTTGACAACTACAAGCAGACGGCTGAACAGTACAACCAGGCAGCTACTAAAGCTGAGGCTCACATCCGGTAAATACTGTGAATTAGCTTTGCAACACCATTTTCTGTGGAATGAACCATTCAGGATACTCATTACATTCTTTTCTCCTCACTGTGCCAGTGCTGTTATGTTTTTACGAGCCTATCATAGGCTAAGGCAGTTTGCTGAATACACCTGTAAATAATCTATTAGTTGAGGTTGGGAGGGTTTTTCTTTCTCTGGGCTAACCCTGCATAGCTAAATGTAAGGCAGGCATTGTATGCCAAATTAGAAAAAAAAAACCTTAGCTCAGTGGAATACTAAAAGAAAACAAGCTCTGTCGCTGAATGTCCACACAACAGTTGTCAGAAAGCAGATGTGGGCAGAAACCTGGGTGTGAAGGCTGTTTGCGATGTTAGCATGCTGTTAATGTGAACTCCACGTCTCCTACAGCTGCCTGATAGTCAAAACATTGTTTTCCACACATACAGTGTTGAGGCTGGGCGATAATTTACTATTATCACTTCTTATTATTATCACATCTAATAGTTTCGTGATGAAATTCTCATTTTAAAATATTAAGACTCACAATTTCCCTCTGTAGATGAACGATAAGTTAAATCCCTCAGTCATATGTCACAGCATGAGAGCTTAAATACTTACAGTATTTATTTGATATGCTGTACTACTAAGATATTTTTTGAAAATTACATTAATTAATTTCTGAAACAAGTAATTAAAACAGTGTGATAAACAGTTCTGTCTCTTTATAATGTAATTTTGTCATAGCATGCATCTTTTTTGTTTCCATTGAAATATACTGCTTTCTTTCTCTTTCTTGCTTCATTTGCTAATTAGGCATAGCAACGAAAAGGGAAACATTATGAAATATATGAGAGTATCATTGTCTTTCTTTTTATTCCATTGTGTTCTCCCCAGTGGTCAAAGAGACAGCTTGAATTGTGCAAAGCTAATTAACTGAAATATGCATTCTCTGCTGTGAATAGACTCCAGATTTCATGTATAGAAATGGATACATTCTTGTGGCATATTGGGACTCTTGCCGTTTTGTACAATGTCTATCATAATTTTGATATTAACATCCCTGTCTTTCTTTTTTTATATAATGATCCACCTCACTTTTCAACTCATTTGTCTTATAGCCACTACCAACCTCACAG
The DNA here is from genome assembly GCA_027495735.1 of Lutjanus campechanus. Classification (NCBI taxonomy): domain Eukaryota; kingdom Metazoa; phylum Chordata; class Actinopteri; order Lutjaniformes; family Lutjanidae; genus Lutjanus; species Lutjanus campechanus. The sequence continues at coordinate 107,675 of JAJHUR010071124.1, forward strand.
TCATGACAATAAATAGCCACCGACTTGGCCTTTTAAATGGCTCTATTCTGCTGGTAGGAAAACAGAAACAGCAGGATTTCACAAGAAACAGAGGTGCTCCTCTGGGATGGCAGAGTTCAGACCTCATCTGCTGTCAAAAAGCTTGTCAGTTTCATTCAACACTGAACTGCCGTCATACTGGTACTGCCACAGTGTGTGGGCCTTGCCAATTTATGCCCCTCTATAACACCCATCCTCACCCCTTTTTGGATAGAGAGAGCCAAAGAGCTCTGCAAATCCAGTTTAGTCAGAAAGCCATTCATTTTCCCTTTTCCCACGTGCATGACAATGATTATCGCAAAACTGGTGAAAGATGGCTAATTAATTCAGATCTTTTATTTTCAGCTGTTATTCTCACATGCTCATTCCTCACCTTTTGGTTTTCATCAACACATAAAGCCTTTGCTTTTCTACCCTCACTTCCTGTGCACCATTAAAACCTGAACTTCAGTTGAAATGAAACACCTCCAAGACAAAACCTGTAAAAGTCATAATGTAGGAGCCATTCATTTTCCCTCTGCTGTCAGCAGTGTTAAATGGATCCAACCCTCACGAGATCCACCTAGAACACAACAAAAACCAAATAATTAAATATTACATTTTACATTAAGTTTTACATTGATATCTTTAGTAACAATATCTGAAAAGATTCATCTTGATTGATGAAGTCACAATTTTTTCCTTCCGTCACATCAAGAGATTGTTTGGATTACTTAATGTGGAGTTATATGAAATACCTGTCAACAGTGTTTTAACTACAGTAGATGCAAGATGGTATTTAAGAGGCATTTTTTCCAAAATAATCAATATGAATTTAAGTGTACGCTATATTTAGCATATTTCCACCTCTTTACTTGGTCATCAAGCAGCCTTTATACTGTCCCAATATTGCTCTCTCCAAACCAACCAGACTCCATAGGCTCCATGGGTTCCTTGTTTGGTTAACCTGTTTGTGTCATTGTGTGACTTAAGTATTTTAAATAACTCAAATTCTCTGAAATCAGTGGTAGACCAGCAACCTATATGTCCTAAGAGTTAAAATTATTGATTTCTGCTGTGGAATTTGGTTGCTTTGGAGAGAGTGTTTATTTTGCTTATATAACAGCAGCTTCCCAACAGAAAAGACTGCCCGACGGCAAGGTAATGTGGTGAAAATATTCTAAATATAGAGTACACTTAAACTGATACTCATTTTTATTTTTTACATGGACCTTTTTTAAAGGGACTTTTAACCCCCAAATCAAAAATACATATTTGTCCTCTTACCTTTAGTGCTATTTATCCATCTAGATTTTTTTGATGTGAGTTGCAGAGTTTTGGAGATATCGACCATAGAGATGTCTGCCTTCTCTCGAATTTAATGGAACTAGATGGCACTCGGGTTGGGGTGCCCAAAGCGCCAAAAAAAAAAAAAAAAAAACACTTGAAAAACACTAGTGAATAATTTCAGCAATCATGACCTGGATGCTCAAGATAATCCACGGACCATGCTGTGAGTAGTGTCATGTAGGAAATACTTTCTTACCTCATACAACCCCACATTAAGTAATCTAAACTATTCCATTAACTTGCAGTGTGTACTGCATAGATAGTCATTACACAGGTAGTTAATTAGTCTGAGACCTTTGCATCGGATAATGAAGGGAGAGTAAATTTGTGGCTCAAGTCATTAAAGGGTTTGTTGATGTGGTAGCGGCGCAGAGGCATAATTGAATTCTAAACAAACTCTCTGCAGTATCACTAACATCTGAATACATTTGTCATTCCCTAACAAGGTGGGAAATGATAGAAAGTCACTATCAGAGTCAGTTTACAGTTTCACAGTATTGTTACTTTGCTTGATTAGGTTTTCTGAGTTAAGGTCCTTCTCTTCTTTTCTCTATCTTGAAATGGCAGCCTGCAAATCTGTGCATGGACTTTAGTCACATGGCATCCTCCTGTCCTGTCTACAGCTGTCCTAGCAGTAGATGTATGAATGTTCTTATTAAGCCAGTAGTTTAGTAGCACACAGTTTAGTGCTAGTGCTGGAAACAGCAGGAGGAGACAGTAGATTCTTGGTCCTTTTTTTTTGCTAGCTTTGCATTGCATGATGGGCAGTGACCTCATCCACAGCGCTGCCATCTTCATGCACCTGGTCCATTGAATTTAACAGCACACAATTCAAGTCCCAAATTTTGTCCAAATGATTACATTAGCAAGGATTTGCTATTGTCCATAGCTGCATGGAAGAGGTTAGAAGATCAGTTCTGCACGAGTTTGCCGAAAGAAGAGCATTTAGTCCTGCCACAATGTGTTGTTCATTATTTTTAAGTGCACACACACGCACGCACAAACTTTCACTCTCTTTTTCTATCTCTGCCACACATACAGGCACACTTTGTATTCAGGCAGCCATGTGCTCGTCATGTTCTGTCAGCATTTGGGCAGCGTTTCATTGTGCCGTGGTCACGCTGTCATTTCACACTACACTGACCACCCAGTAATTATTCTATTTACCCGCTGCTGAAGGGAGGGGGAGCAGTGGAGGGTGGGCTGCAGCACAGTCTAACACATCGTGTAGCTACAGTGTGTCTTTTTCTTCTGTCTTTGTATCCGTCTCTGTCGCCGGATCTGCCTATGAATTCTAAAATAATTTCATTCAATAATCTCTCTCACTTGTCATTTCTCTGTCTACGGTTGTGACTTTGTCTGGCTTCATTAATTGTCTTCAGCCTCTTTTTCTTGGAACTTCTTCTGTCTTCATGTTTTTGTGGGTATGAGAAGTAAGAGGAGATCACAACTGCCACTTATGTAGTTTGAATTCTGCCGTCCTCTGTCCTCTGGATAGTCTTCTGACCTACACATCTGTGCATAGATAGATATGCAGGCCAACACATCAGTTGACATAGCCACGGACATTTGCACAGAATAGGTGCAGGTAGTGTCATCGGAATTCTGCTGCCTCAGATTTCGTGTAGGCCTGCTTATGATCAGAAACTAACAGGTTGACAGCTTAAATAACACTTCCAAACATCAAGGAAGTGCAGCACAACACAAAACATAGCGAGCCAGCTAATATTACTTAATAGTCCAACAGCAAGTAGGCAAGCAGCCTTTTGTTTCATGAAGCTCTCATCTACGACTAAAAGCCAATCTGAGATTTACTCTTGCTTGGTCACTTTCTATTTTCTCTTTTTAACTTTGTCAACATCCCCTTTGGTCTCTTTGTCTCTACCATGATGTCCAGTATGGCTGCAGAGCTTCATTCCTAGTCGGTTGCCTGCTAGCCAGCTCTGATGCCCATTCCAGTGCTGCTCCTCGGCATTCTCCCATTCTCCATTTAGTCCCAACCATCTGGCCATGAAAACCTCCTCCCAGTGGTCCAGCTCCTGTGCTATGGTGCAAATACCAACAATCCCTCGATACTCTGAGCCGACAGTCTGGCCTGGGCAGAGTCAGCTAGCTGCGTGGCTATCTGAGCTAACTAGCTTCTTGGCATTTACTTTAGCAACAAGTAGAGCTGTCCATCTGTCCATCAGGAAACTGAGAGTTGTGGCAGAGTAGCTGGAAGGAAAAACAAATAATGTTTTCCTCCATAGAATATTATCTAGTTTCACCAAAACCAGTGACATAGTTGGTGGTGTGTGACTTAATAAAGAGTTATACACTTAGGGCCAGATCCACAAAGAATGGATTTCTCCTGCTAATAGCGCCATTATTTGCGCAGAATTAGTTCACGCAATCTGCCCTGTTTTAGCGCCTTATCCTCAAAAGAATTTGCTCTAATCATATGCCGGCGCTAACATGCCCACAAAGTTTGGCAGCTGAACGCAATTTGCGCATCAGTCAGTAGAGAGGAGAGAGTGTGTGAGAGAGAGATGCAGAACAGCTGTTTCTATGACATTTCATGAAGTTGACCCATGTAAAAACAAATGTGAGTTAATTTTGATTTAAGATCTCTCCACATTAGTTTACCTTCACAAAGATCAGATTATGACCTTAATATTGAGGCCAAAACGCACTGAAGGCGTCTGACTCGGCAGAACGCGCACTGAGAGCATGACGCGCGTCTATTTGCCTTAAATGGCTCCACTCCGAACTTGTTTACATTTTGGAGCGTCAAATGAGGACAAGAGTAGTTTTCCAAACTCCAGTCTAAAGATCTCACTGCAACAGAGAGTCATTTTGCTTGAGAGAGAGAGTGAGAAAGAGAAATTGCGCGGATTTAATACACGGGTCTCACTGGCGTTAAATAGCACCACTTTACTGCCTGTGGTAATTAGCGCTGGTCTTTGTGGATTAGGTGGTATTTGCAATGAGGCTTATTTGCATAGGAAGGGGGCAATTTTGCGCTGAATTTATGAATATTCCCTAATTTACATGCATGCAAATTGGACCGGCGCAGCTAGGAGTGGCAGTGCAGTTTGTGTCCAGTTTGCGTGCATTTCACCCTTTGCGTGTGCTTTGTGGATTGCACGCTATTTTTTTCTCCCATTTGCACAGGTTTAGCGGTCGCAAAAGCAGTGCAATCCTTTTGAGGATCTGGCCCTTAGATCCTACCCAGCGTATCCTTCTGACTATGGAAAGATCATTTAAGAGTGAATCACTAAAAGAACAAATACAGTACATACATTTTTTTATGTCAGTCATACTCAGCCAAAAGAGAGAGAAAAGAAGGTGATGAGTTTTCAGTACTGATGGATGAAGTTGCCTCATTGCTTTCCTGCATGGAGTGGTTAAGGTCAACAGCTTCACCCTGAGGAAGTAGTTTTGACTGTTGCAGTATTGGAAAAGAAGAGCCAGCAGCATAATAATGCAGGGTGTTGTCTAATGTGTAAGACTGGACCAAAAGGGACAAAGATATGGATCTCTTTATAGGCTGGTAAAAAAAAAAAGATAAATAAAATTTGATAAAAGCAGCCATGGCTGGTTTGTGGAGGGACTGAAGGAAAATCACGTAACCTCTTTTGGGGAGACGGAAATCAGGTAGAGTGCTCTCGATTAGTTATAAGGGACTCAACCATTACAAATCCTTTATAGTAATTTCCCCTTGTTTGAGAGTTGTTGTAGTCCCACTTTGGCTGCTATTTCCTGGCTGTGATTCCAGGACCGGCCTGAAATAGTTTGAGTGCAAAAGTTTAAGCTAAAAGGTGCCTCTCACACCTGAGGAGGCTACTTTGTTGATAGCAGGGCAACAAGATGGAAGCGCCGTGGGACTTGCCTCTCTTTTCCTACATCAGGCTGGTCACACTCTCTAAAATATTATCCTCGAGTGGGGACATAGTGAGTGGTAAAATGTTATCTCGTGCCATTTTCTACTTGCCTTGCCCAGCTACATGGGGCATTTTAGAGAAGTTCATCCATTAGCCCTGCCTTGGGGTACCAGACTACCCATATTTCCCAAAAATACCTCACCTAAGAGACCCACAACATTGCAGCTGAGCTTACTTTAAGATCTAAAAATCCATTAATCCTCTTTAAAACCCTTGGTACCCTCAAAGTGTTAGCAAAGACAGAACCTAAGTGAACCTCAGGTGGATGTCTGTGTGAGGATTCACCATGAAGTAACTGCTGACAGTTTGTGGATAAAAGCCTGCTTTCATGTGGGTTTGTTATATCTACTTTATTCTCTATGTGTGTCTGTTCTTGCGTGGATGTGGGTAGCGTGTCCAATTAGTGAAACAGACAGGTAGCTAACTGTAAAGGTCTCTGTGCCCCACAAAGTAGAAGACTGCTAGTCATTACTAGAGACAAGACCTGTCTGCACTGTGGGCCAACAAAGATTTACCATTAAGACAGAAGGCTACAGTCACTTACACACACTGCCTGTGTTACTGTGCTCTGTGCACTTACAGCAGACAGACTGGAAGACAACATTTCACTCACAGGTGTAAATTCATAGCAGCAGCAGCTAATATGTTACAGTTTTCACTGCCACATTCAACAGATTTTAACAAATTCCCTTTACTAAGTTGATGTGAACAGTTATGTATGAAAGAATGAGATTATATACCATAAGAGTAAAAATAGAAGACTTGGCTGCAACACGCAATATGTAAGATGTGCCGCTAGGTGCCTCTTACATAAAACAGTAATAAAAGATGTAGTTACCTGACATCATGAAGTAGGGTGTAATCATGGGAGATGTCCTCAGTGTTCAATAACCACCACTGCAGATGAAAATATATGACTCAGGCTGAAATCTTTTTCATGGACAAGGTAATGTATTAAAGTTTTACTCATGTTATGTTTAGTCACGTTTGCTGACTTCCTTACTCACTCTCTCACATATCCAATGTATTCCATGCTTTCCTGAATGTTAAAGCAACTAGCAACTAGTAGGTAACGCACTGTTGCCTTGAATCCTTTAGGATTTTCTTTGGGTTTAAAACATTTGGTATAATGTGAGTACACAACTTAACAAAATATATAACGATAACATCAGTCTTGCATTTTTAGTCATTGTAAATGCAGGAATTTTATGTAATATAGCTTTAAGAGTTGGGTTGGGAACCTTTGATTTGCTGCAGGTCTTGGGCCTGCATGTTAATATAATTACCAGATGAAACAGACTGGACTCCCTATCATCTTTTGACATGGTGGTGTGCCATAATCACACATAATCATATGTGTTTTTTAAGCAAGGCAGAGAGTGTGCTGTGCAGAGAAAATTATGTCCGGTCTCTCTTTTTGACCTTTGCAGCTTGCTAATTGGTGGCCCATCATACTGCTGCCAGTGTTTGTGTTCTCTATTTGAGTCTGTCCAGGTCAAACACATTTGTTGTGTCTGACTGTCTTCATGTCCCTTTGGGATCTGATTTTATGCACTTTGGAGTCAAGTTGGTTTTGGTAAATATATATTTTTTTCTTATTTCTTTTTGGTGTTTAGTCTGTTTTTTAATTTGCCAATCATGCAGTAGCAAGACTGGAAACATGGGACTCAAACTGCATTGTGGTTATGTGGTATGGTCTTAACCATTAGAATACCAGTGCACCCCACCTGTAAAGACATCTAATGGAAGCATGTATAATTAACAGGGTCATGTACTGATAGAATATTGCCACAAAGAATATGACTTCACATAGCAACGGCATACAGAGTGCTGCAGAGATGACGTATTTTTGTAGGCCAGCCTACAAGAGCATTATCCTGCTTCCTTCCGTTAGCATTGCTCTGCTTCCTTCAACAAAAAGGGATTTTTCCATTGGATTTTGGATTAGTGCAGAAAGCTCTGTGGCAAATGTACGCAAAGTTTACGATACTTCCACGTTTTATTCAGCAGGATAAACTTCACAAATGATGACCACTTTCATGATTTTTGAAACAGTTGAAAGTTTGTTTGAAACAAACTACACCATTATCACATGACTTCAACATCACCAGCAATAAGTGACTAGTATTGACTAGTAACAAGTGAAGATCTCTCCAGCTTGTGTTAATCACAGACCTTATTTTGCACATCCAAACCAAAACCAATTCAAAAACCCACTGTCTTACAGACGAGGGGACTGGAGGCGCAAATATGCTAACTCATTTACAGGTTTTAGAGCTTGTTCCTGCAGCACTCTATAGTAACACAAAGGGACCACACAGGACAAGTAACATTTAAAATGCAGTAGATGCTTACTGTAACACTCATTTAGCCAAGCAGCATGCAGCAGATTGTCTGTAGTAATACAATGTCCTCCATAAGAGCCAAATTAAGAGATTAATGTGATAACAGTAAATTTTAGTTTGCGAAAACAAGGTTCTCAGATATTTTATTACTCC
>JAJHUR010071133.1:7364-31407 GCA_027495735.1 Lutjanus campechanus
TTTTTTTTTTTTTTTTTTTTTTTTTTTTTTTTTTTTTTTTTTTTGTAAAGGCGTGGGTTTATCTCGTTTTAAAATATGAACAGTAAAAATAGCACCGTTTGTTTTCACCGAAAATGCTGTGGTTTATATTAGATTCTTCATTAGACGGAATCTCAGGTGCCGTGGGCGAGTTTTCATTTTAGTTTTACACCACAAAACTACCCCCCCAAAAATCAGTGCCATTAACGTTTGTCATATGATTTACAAGAAACTGGTTCTTACCTCTCAGGCGATTCCCCCTCCAATATCATCCACATGAAAGGTCCTTAGTTCACCCAATTTATTGAGCATACTAACGGCAATCTGAACTTTTGACGCGAATCACATCTTTATTTTAGCTTCTAAAATAATAAAGCAGGGTGCCTTAATTTTAATAGACTTAATTTAATGGAATAATACTCAACTAAATACGATTTAAAACAGAAAAGCAAATTAAAAGAGAAAGGGAAAGGAATACCTATGCCAAATATGACTTGATTTGAGTTACTCTGGTTTTCAAAAGAGGACGATGACTGAAATACATCAGTTCTAGTTTGATAAACTTCACAGCCACACCCTAATACGCCCACAAAGATTTTCGGCTCTGATATGACGGTCACTTTCCACCACCATCTCAGTGTTATCTTCCTCATACACCCAGGTTGACAGGTTGTTTTAGGCCTTTCTTGTGTCGATGACTCAGGTAGTGTAATGACTCTGATCTAATCATCTTGGTTTATCCTAACCATAATCTGTTTCTGTCTCCAGAATTCAGACGGCAGTGGATGTTGCCACAAGAACTTTTTTTGGCATTAAAAAAAAAGTGCATTTGGTGATTCCTGAAGAGAGGAGGAATATTCCTCCACTGGGATCAAAGAAAGTGAGCAACCTCTGTGACAAGACTGAAAAGACGAGAAAAGCAGTCATGCTCGGTGGTGAAGGAGAAAGCAGCACTTTCTCTTCTACGAAAGAAGCAGCGGATGAGAGGTGCAAGTCTCCGGCTGTGGATGGGGACGATCCGGCTGCTGGCAGCAGGTACACGGAGCACGGGATGGGTGCTGTTGACCGGTACTACATCCATCCCACAGTTTCTAAACAAAGCCCAGAAGCACCGAGCCCCTGCTCCTTTATCCCTTACACCCCTAGTGGGACGGTTTACACCCCGTCCAGCGCTGCCAGGTACCCCTCATCTCTCCACTTGGGCACCGTGTTGCCTCCCGCGGGATTTTCCCCCTCTGCCGCCGGCCGCAGTCACTTCAGCTCGGCTTACCAGCTCGGGCAGAGCCCGGGCTGCATCTATCCGCCTTACACTGGCTCCGGGTCCGCTCTTGGTAACATATCTCTCCCCACCGGCGGCCCCGGGATGAGGGCCCAGGTCTACCTCTGCAACCGGCCGCTGTGGCTCAAGTTCCACCGACACCAGACCGAGATGATCATCACCAAGCAGGGCAGGTGAGAATAAAGAGGATGTAACTTTACCTTGACACGAGTATTCAGTGAACTGGCCTCAAGTCGTGTGTGTGTGACTTTTTTATCTGCTGTAAGAAAAATCAGATTTCCATTGCTCTATAAAAATAATAGCCCATTCCAATACAGTCTGTTATTAATTTGAATATGTTTTGTGTTTGCAGACGGATGTTCCCGTTCCTCAGTTTTAACATAGCTGGTCTCAACCTGACTGCGCACTACAACGTGTTTGTGGAGGTGGTGCTGGCTGATCCAAACCACTGGAGATTTCAAGGAGGGAAGTGGGTCACCTGTGGGAAGGCGGACAACAGCAGCCAAGGTACTGAAACAGGTCGATATTTGACATTTTTAACATTTAATTTTAATCCATGTCTTAAATTAATTTACCCATCGATTTAAGAAACCTTGTAAATAAAACAGAATTGGAAAAGATGTCGGTAATAATTGTCAGATTTTATATTTGGAAAAAAAAAAACTTATTCGATGCAAAATTAAGCTTGTTTTTTGCCTTACCTTCTGAAATATTTGTGCATTATAAAAACACATTTTTCAGCAGCATACTAACATGGTCCAGTTGTTTTTTGTTTTGTTTTTCTTATTGGAGTTATGTTTATGTTTGAAAATATATTTCCTTATTTCAGGGAACAAAGTATACATCCATCCAGAGTCTCCAAACACGGGGGCCCACTGGATGAGACAAGAAATCTCTTTCAGCAAACTGAAACTCACCAACAACAAAGGAACCAGTCACAGTACTTCACAGGTAACAATAAAAAAAGCATGGTAAATAAACATTAACGCATTTAACCCACACCAATTTGAATATAAGTAAATTGTATTAAATTGTCAACATAATATTCTTTGCATTGTATTGTGGTTGTTTTCAGTATTTTAGATATTTACCAGTCGGCACGCTGGTAAATACTGCGTAACGATCCAGATCAAAGCGCAACATCATAGTTTTCCATAAATCACGAGCACAAATGGGGTTAATTTTCTTTCCTTCTTTTTTTTTAAATTAATGTTTGGATGGAACATCATTTTTAAATTACAGGGTTTTATATACAAACCCGTATGATGCTTTTGCTGTGAACAGAAGTCATGCAAATAAATACCATAATCGAATAAAACGAAGCACATAAATTTAAGAGAATAAGTACAATTTTTTTGCGTGTTTAGAAAATTAGAAAACAATTTATTAGGCTTATCAACTTTTTTTTAATTAATGGACGATTTTTTTTTAATTCATGCAGATGATTGTCTTGCAATCGCTGCACAAGTACCAGCCAAGGCTGCACATCGTGGAGATGACGGAAGATGGCGTGGAGGACGTTAGCAGTGACGTAAAGACTCAGAGCTTCACCTTTCCAGAGACCCAGTTCATAGCTGTGACTGCTTACCAGAACACTGATGTAAGCAGAAAGCCTTCAAGTTCTCTCATAAGCCATAATATGGTTTTGAGTCAGGTTGCTATTATTATATACTCAAACCATATCTTTGCTATATATGCATAAATTGCATGTTATATCTTGTTTTGATCCATTTGTAATTTCTTTTTATTGAAACTCAAATTGTTAATGTTAATCAGCTATGTGCTATTTCCTTATGTAGTCTGACATGCAAATAGATAATTGACAGGTAACTGCATGAAGATTCTTTACATTTGTTTTCTCTTCATCTTTATATATGAATGTGTATCTTATTTTTCCATTTTGCCTTGTTTCAGATCACACAGCTGAAAATTGATCACAACCCTTTTGCCAAAGGATTCAGAGATAATTATGATTCGTGAGTATTTTACTTCATCATATTTCACAAAAGTCATAGATCATGTATAAATGTGACATTTTTACAACATAAGAATACCTCAGATTCTATGTTTTATTGCTCTATTGTATTGTTATTTTTCTTTTTATATTTAGCAGCCTAAGATCTTCTGTTCATGTGCGTGTGCAAGCTCATTTTGAAAGACATTTTCACACCTTTTTTTCTCCACTCGAACACAGCCCTTACTTGACCTCATGCTCATAAGTACATGTATTTTTTTTCAGGATGTACACGGCTCCAGAGCATGACCGCCTCACCCCATCTCCAACCGACTCTCCCCGTGCCCACCAGATTGTCCCCAGCGCCCGCTACACCATGCAGCCCCTCTTCCAGGACCAATTTGTCAACAACCTTCCCCAGAATCGCTTCTACAACAGCGAGAGAGCTGTGCCGCAAACTAACAGCCTCCTCTCACCTCAGACAGAAGACGGAGCATCACAGAGGTGGTTTGTCACCTCTATGCAGCAAGGAGGAAACAGCACTAGCACCAGCAACAAACTAGATCTCACACCCTATGAGGGGGAATACTCAAGCTCCCTGCTTCCTTATGGTATCAAATCCCTCTCCATGCAAACATCTCATGCTCTCAGCTATTACCCAGACTCTCCTTTCACCACCATGTCTGCAGGCTGGGGGTCCAGAGCAGCGTATCAGAGAAAGGTTACCCCCAGCCTGCCTTGGTCACCCAGGCCCAGTCCCACTGCCAGTTTTCCAGAGGACTCAAACAAAGCTAAAACACAGATAGAGGAGGAGGTGAACGGCAGTGGAGGCCTGATCTCCTCCTGGACAGAGACACAGCCATCAGCTCTGTCTCTAGACAAGGCTGATTCTTATACCTCAGCCTGCAAACGAAGGCGCTTGACCCTTAATGGTCCCAGCACAGAAGACTCACCCACCGACATCAAGTGTGAAGACTTGGCCTCTGCTGTTACCAACAGTAGCTCCTATAGCAAGGAAGCCTCCTCATCCAAAGGCATGGCAGCGTACTATTCCTTTTACACAAACCCTTGAACTTGTTGTCTCTGAAATGTTTTTCATTTTGTCATTTTGGTTGCTCTCCATCTGCCACCATGAATAAAAATATTATTTTGCTTTTGTTGTTTTGTGCACCCAGAATTCATCTTGGTGGTGATGAATGTTTTTTTGTTTGTTTGTTTTTTTGTTTTTGTTTTTGTGGTGACACAGGAAATATCACGAACACATTAAAATAATGACATCAAGTCAAGGGGCATGTGTGACATAATAAACAGCATCAGCAGCCTGAGATATTGACTTCTTCCATCTATTCTGTCCTCCTGGACTATATATACTTTTTGAACAACCTCTGTATTTGGAATTTTGAAAGTGCCAAAGCATTTGTTTAAGTTAGGCTTATGTTGTTTGTTTTTTAAAACAGTGTTTTGTATGTTTTATTGTGCATACATTATTGGATCTGCCTTCACATTGAGGTTACGTGTTTACAGATTATTTATTGAAGGCCTGTTGATATGAAATTTGTGCACTCATACATGTGAGAATAATAGCTGTATATACATTCATGGCAATGTTGAAATATTTGATAATAAAAGGCTTATGTGTTCTATTTAGTATCTGAGTGGTTATTTCAACTTAAGACAGCTTTGTCACCGTTTCCCATATGTTACATATGATGGGCTAAGGTGTATATTCAATATAATTATTTGTTTGTATATGAACGCACCAATTAAAATTACTGTCTGTTATTACTCACAGGGATATGTTTGATACTTATATACATTTTGACTGGTTCATTGTACATAAGAACCACAACATGCTCAGGAGTGTGAAGGCAGATGAAGCCACTTAAAGTCAGCTAGCCCCTTTCTGTGTGTTTTTGTGTCTTTTTCAATGTGTAATAAATGCAAAGTCAAAATTGACTGAAGTCCTATTAACCCTGGACTGATCAGGGGATAAAATGCACAGCTTCAAGTCGAGCTGAAAGCATCATTTGTTTTTGTGGACTCTGTCGCACTCTAGTGGCATTTCATTGCACTCACAGCTATCAAATCAAATAACTACAGTAGTCTGATGAGATCATCTACAGTCTATGGTTGGAATGGTGACAGAATGTATCTGACATAATATTGACTTAGATCTCCATTTTTTTTTCTGACAATCCATGCAAAACAGCCTTCAGCCAAAAAGTGGTTTGAAGTTTTTATTTTAGTTTATATTCAAGACTCAATTTCTTTTCTGTACATGGGAACCTGTGGATATGACACATGTTGAATAGGATATGCTTATATGTCCTTCGTATTCCCATACTGCACCACAAATATGCAGAATCCTAATGCTGAATCTTTGAGATACATTGTGATAAATAGGAAGTCCCATAAAGTGAGCCTCCAAAAAGGCAACTACAAACAAACAAACCAACAAAAACATGCACATGGTCATTGTATGTCAACAGTCTGATATGTCAACATTGGGGTGTAAAACTTAGTGAGTGGTGTCGGTGTGTGATTAAAATAGGGTTCCAGAGACCCTCTGTGGCACTCTACCAGTGGTCTTTGAGAAGTTTCCAAATTCATTAAGTATTTTTTAAAATTCTATTTTATTTCTGTATGTTTTACAAAATGTTTAATTCTGTGGTTTAACAAATAATATTTAGAATTTTTAAATCTAAAATAGTTCATAGATAGTTCATGGCATACCAAGTCCCAGGCTTAGCTTATTATTGTTTTGTGCAAATATTTTAATGCAAGCCTAATATCGATGTAAGAAATTTCTTTTGTGTTGTTAATTCACATAACTAAGTATAAGTGTACAAAAAAATACGCCACGTCAAAATGAGGGGGTTCCCGGTGTATTTTCTATCTTTTAAGGGGTCCTCGGTTGAGAAAAAACTGAGAACCTCTGCCATAGAAAATAAGTCACATCTTTCTCCGCCTGTTTCGGGGGTTGTGCTGAAACCTGGCAACCCCTCTCGCAGCCAGCGGAGAGTCAACGGAGAGTTGACAGGAACAACATCACTGCTCTGAGCACACATTATTTATGGCTTGCCTCACTTAACAAGAAACGCCTCACGTAACAAGAAAAGCCTTTGTTTATTGCGCCAGCCAGTGGCAGTTAATTCACAAGATCTACAACAGCGAGATGAACCATCTGTGTAAGTATGAATACTTGTTACTCATTGTTTACTGTGAGTTTATCAACTGTGCTAGCTAAGTTGGCTAGCAGCGCGGTTAGCTTGCTAGCTGACTCGCTAGCGTAATGCACTGACGTTAGCCAACGCAGATGGTAGCGTCATGATGTTTTTATGTTTTTGAATAACATATAGCTAGCAAGCAATTCTGTGCGTTGTGAATAACACGGGTCCTATCAACAAACGGAATGCTTTGCAGCTCGCATGATCTAAGGTCAGTTGGCTGGTGAATGTTTTCATTAACCAGACATATAACAAAGCATTATCGCGGACTGTCCATTAACAAAACACAACACAGTGCAGGCGTCGGGTTGAGCTAGCGAAAACGGTAAACAGCACACAACATGGGGAAAGGCCTGCATGAAGGAGTTTAGTGACAAGTGGCAAGCTACGCACACAAACAGTTAATTTTTTAGTTATATCATTAGCTGCCAGTGTTCGATAGCTACATTATAATTAGATGTTGTTTGGATCTGTCGTGGAGAAGTGTCGTTAACTATTGCCAGGCAGGTTAATTAGTTAAACAGTGAGAGAGCAAGTTAACCTTATCGAGTAGTATGTGTTACCAACCATGAGGTTATATAACTTAAGATAAGGTGTTTAAAAGTGTTCACCAAGGTGGGACATAGTCTGTTTCTCTCCAACTGTGTGTGGTTATGACTGTGTCTGTCCTTACATGGCACAAACTTGACACGGATTTAGTGATGTAAGGAAAGTTAATTGGTCTTATCATTATTTAAATGATATATGATTTCATAACGTGTAAGTGGTGTATGTGTACCGTATTATTGTTATAGTTCCTATTCGAAGCGTGGCTGGAGATTATATCCTCTCCTCATATTGGCACTGGATTGACACATTTGATTCACAAAATGTGAAAAAAGTATACAATATTTAGTTTGGTGGGTTGGCTGAATAAAGAGCAAATGATAAGCCATGCATGTAAATTGACTTATTATAAGTCTCTTACAGAGAGTGAAAGAAGGAGTTGATGCCCTGTCCCACTCTGGTCTAGCCTCTGCTCCTCCATTCCACAATGGATGTTTTCGTTGAGGGTTTCTCTCACCAATCTTGCTAAAAAGTTGAACATGGCCGTGGGCAATTTACTACTGCACTTGATCTTTATTTGATTGTAATATGTGAGCACCTCCTAACTTAACTAAAGATATGCAAGAGATGTGCCAGTACGATTCTCAACATCGGTATCAGACTGATATTGGCCAAAATCACTGACTCCAATATCAGGGGAAAAACAGGTATAATATAGTACAATCCTTTAGTCTAAATTATCTCTTAAATGCTTAACTAAATCTTTAGCAACATGCCATAAGAGAGATGTATCACAAGTAACACAGAGTATTTCTTTCACAGTTTGAGCATAATGTTGTTGTTTTTTTTAGATGCCTGGGCTAAGCAGAGAGCATCCATACAAATGAATCATTAACATCTTAGTTGTTTAAGAGAGGGGAAAAGACTGTATTGGATTGGTATCTGTGTCGGCAGATACTCGCTATGTGATCGGTATCAGCATTGGGCATGAAAAAGTGATATCAAGCCATCTCTTAAGATATGCTGTGTACTGAGTTGCCAGTTTGTCTGTTAGGTAGCAGCTGCTAAAGCTGAATCAAGACCTCTAAGACACACATGGCTTTAAGCTCTCAGGCATCATGCCTAATTTCAGGCATAGAGTAGTTTTAAATTCATATAGTACTTAATTCAGTACATTGTACACATTTCCTTCTGAACAACTTTACAGGTTACAGGTTTTTCTTGCTTTAATCCCTGGTTTCAACAAAAACAAGCAATGATTAATTGCATGGCTGTTGTTATACTGAAATAGTTTGACCTACCTAATAAACTGGCAATTGAGTGTAAAGCTATTGTGTTTGATACTATAACTAAAGTCACCACAACAGTCTACATGTATGTATCCATGTATATGTGTATTGTTCCTTCAACTTCTTATTCTGTTCATGTTTTTTAGTAAGATGTTTTGAATTCCCCAAGTTAGGGTGAGTAATACTTTTTTCCTGGAACATGACAACTTTTGAAAATTACCTGGAAGTCCCTCCTGTTGCATTCCCATTTGTCACACGCACACACACACACACACACACACACACACACACACACACACACACAGTTGCTGTATTTTTAGACTGCTGATATTGTGTAAAGACTAGCCCATGAAGTCAGATCCAGCCATAGTCTTGACTTTGTGTACATAAACTGTGGAATATTGTCAATAGTCCTACAAGGGAATGTCAAAATTTGCTCACTAATTCTATTTTCATACTTGCTAATCTATGGAGAGTTACATACATTTGAATGATTTTCAGGGAGCATTGTTTTCCTTCTACTGCATACTGCATAACTTTCTTACACCAAGGCACTATTCTGCTGAAGGATTTGCATGATAGTGAGGTACTGAATTCAGTATGAAAAAATTTTAGTGTCATGAAGATAAAAATACCATGCTGAAGGAGATGAACTTGTGTTCTGTTGATTTGTGCTGTAGCTGACCAGAAATACATAAAAGCATCACATTGCCCAAACAGTCATGACCATATGGTGCTCTGGTGGAAGCGAAATGCTGACTCGCTGCGTGTTGCTCTTGAGTTGACGATATCTTGCTTCACAATGACTCCTGGCCTCAGTGGGACGGGCAGTGTTGGCACGGAGAGGTGGAAGCTCCTGGTGATGCCAACGGAAGTCTTGTCCTTCTCTCTGTTTGAGCTTTGTTGGCACCATGTTTAGTTATTCAAAACAAAAAATAAAAAGAGAAACACAGGGAGAGGTGGTTTACAGTGCAGTGGTGATGCTGACACAGGGGCTTGTGGCAGAGCAGCCTGAACAGCCGTGGAGATGCAGCTCTCGTCCTTGTGATTCAGAGTGAGCGGAAGCGAATAATACTCTTTAACGCATGCCTGATTTCTTGAAACAGTGGTCACAATATGTTTGGCTTATGGGGAAAATAGGCTTGAATTTTTTTTAATGACAAGACAGTCTCAGTCACCATTTTTTAGTTAGCAAGGCCTTGTTGGACTTGGACACAGCCATAAAGGAATTTAACTTTTGTTCTCCTTTCTTTCTGTAGGACATTCAGTATGCTGGCCTGCTGGACTTGAACAGATTGAAGACGACTTAAGAAGCTGCTGTGTCAGACAGCTTGAATCTACGTTATTGGACGAGATGGGTAACACAGCGACCAAGTTCCGTAAGGCTCTCATCAACGGGGATGAGGTGCTGGCCTGCCAACTGTACGAGAGCAACCAGCAGTTCAAGGAGGCTCTGGATCCCAATGCTACATATGGAGAGTCCTACCAGCACAACACTCCACTGCACTATGCTGCCCGGCACGCCATGACACGCCTACTCAGGTCAGGATATTGCTGAGATAAAATCAAACAAACAAGGAAGCAAGCAGACAGAATGTACACATTCAGAGCTGCATATTTTTGTGCTGGCTGCTGTCATTGAGGGGGAAATGGATATCTAAAGGTTGGTAGATGGGGGACTAATTTGATTTATTTATTTTATTTTCATCACTTTATTTATTACTTAAATTATTATTTGTATTTCTTATATAGCACCCATTCAGATAGCAAGTATCTCTTGATCACCTCTCTATTTTTTTTAGCACTCTGTGGCTAATCAACTGGTCCCATTTAGTACTGTATTACTGCATCGTAACAGAAAAAATGTCATGTTTTGTCTCTATACGTCTCTGTCCCATCTGCCTCTCCACATAGCCATCTGTTAGCAGCTCTCAGGAATGCAACATGCTGGGATGGAATAGGATGGGGCTCCAAGTGCTTCCCATCCTACAAGCTATCAGCCTTGCATGTGTTCATCTTTACTTCTGTCAGGCCCTTTTGTTTCTCTGCTAATAGGATGCTTACTTAATTTTGCATTCCTACCTAACATGAAAAAAATGCTAGGGGGCTTGCAAGATGTCCGACAGAGGTAAAACCAATAGATCTGCACACTAAAATGATCCAGTTGAACAGATTTGATCAGTTAGTGACATTTCGAACTCAAGGCTCTTGCTCAGATTTCCTCAGGGTTGTAAAATGTCAGTAGGTAAGAAGGAAAAGTAAAGCAAAATCCATGGCTGGATAAATTTGATTCTGATGATTCTAATTTCAACATGGAGCACTGAAATTCTGAGACTCAGACTGATTAACTGATTTGGATAATAATTTACCTGAAGTGCACTGTGCATTTCCACGTGGATCTTTACTTTTTAATTCTGTAGAGTTCCTCTCAAGTATTGTGAAGTACACTCTTAAAGTGCTCTAGTGTAAAGTACATTTACACTCAAACTCAAATCAGTTATGTAGTAAGGAAATAAGTGATATTGGTAATTGCTTATTTCCACTCTTAATTTGTTTGTCAGAAGATAAAATGCTTTTCATGTTATTAACTATGTTGTTAAAACATGCTGTAAATTAATATGGGCTAGAGTTGCACAGTATATTTTTAAAAAAATCATATCGCAATTATTTTGTGAGATATTGCGATTGTGATTTGATTCATGATTAGGGGGGAATTATTTTAATAATTTTAATTTTCACAGGGAAAAAAAACAGTTAAAATTATTATGATATTACATTTGTTGTGGTCTGTACCAAACATGTTTTCTTGCATGTGGAGAACAAGATTTATAGGCCAGAGCATCTCTGCCACATTTTACTCACATCAATAAATGCAGCCTCTGTGATTTGGATACTGCACTTGGGCATATTGCGATTCTGATAATATTTTGATTGTGCAGCCCTAATATGGGCTAGTAAGTGTAAACCCCAGTAGGTTACTTTGTTGCTTGCCCCAGATATTGGCACATTTCTCAGCTAATGAGCAAAAGTTTGAAATCACCTGTTATTCCTGTTTCTGTCTTATTCTCGTAGGTCTTTTCTCCTAAGCAAAGATGGGAATCCTAACAAGCGTAATGTGCACAACGAGACATCTCTGCACCTTCTCTGCATGGGGCCCCAGATCCTGACCTCAGAGGGGGCACTGCAGCCCCGGATCTCACGGCCATATGAAGACAGGCAGCGGCGGGCGGAATGTCTACAAATCATCCTGGCATGGACCGGAGCAAAGCTAGACCACGGAGAGTACGAGACCGCTGACATCAATGGTACCGACAACAAGAAAAACACCTGTCTGCACTATGCTGCTGCCTCAGGCATGAAGACTTGTGTCGAGGTGAGATTCCAAAATCCCTGTGGATATTTTTCACTGCGGGCTAATGTGAAATATTCTCAAGTATGACATTTTAGGTATAGATCAAAGTCTCCATAGATTGAAACTGAGGAGTTTAATTTGGTCAGGGAGCAATTTGAATGGAAGGAAGATAAAAGGGCCCAGAGTAACCCTGATGTTGGCAGCAGTTATTCAGTATCTGCCCTCTTGAACTGTGAATATTTGTAGAATAGTGGCTGGTGTGTGACTTTTTTGTTAGATGCAGTCACAACCCTGAGTAAAGGACAATAATTTGCATGATGATCACATCCATTATGTTCTGTTTGATCAAACCACTCCCTTGTGAGTTTTGGAAAGATGCCTTGCAACACACAACACTTTTATTAATCCTTGGGGCAGGGTGCATCACATACAAAAGTCCCATAGATAAATGATCACTGCGTGTTTCTGAATATCTGCTTTTGTAAAGATCTGTGTTTAATTTTGAAATGGATTCTCTGTACAACCTAGCTGTGTAATCTCCGTGATGAAGGATTTATTGTACGTAAGATAAACAACCACAGTTATCAGATGGATTCAACCATGGTGTCACAACTAACTGTAGATAATCAAATTGCAATGCATTTTAGCGTCCATTTCTGTGATTTTTAATTCCCCCCAAAAATACAATTTACACCACATGCAAAACCAAACATCAAAGTTGGGATGCAGGCAGGTCTGTTGTGATAGAAAGATAGAAACCCTACACAGACATTTGCTACAGAAATGTAGCAAATAGCAAAGTGGAAAAGAATGACTGGAAGAAATGGTGGGAAGCTGAAATTACATATTCATACTTGAGAGAACAATTCATTCAGTTTTCTTTAAGTGGTTCAGCCATTGTGAAAAGCACTTATTTAAATTTTTGTACTCCGATGTACCACACTAACAGTCAAAAGGAGACGTTTTCTCTGCTGCTACTTTTCAGAAATGCTGCAGCTCTAAAAGCTATGTTAAGCTGTATAAGTGCAATCTGCTTATGTGACAGTGACAGTCACAGTAAATATAAAAATAATCCAACTAGCATGTCTGCCATAATTACATGGTCTTTTATATTAAATACTGTCACGGGGTTAGTGGTGCTCCTGTTACTGGTGTAACTACACTGTTTTTGTGATTTTAAGATGTTTCAAAATGTATTTATAAATTAAAGTTGCAACAATTAGGCAATTAATCAGTTAGGCAACTATTGAGTCATTTTTTAAAGGAAAATATGAAAATTCTCTGACTTCAGCTTCTCAAATGTGAATATTTTCTTGTTTCTTAAGTCCTCTGCGACAGCAAACAGAATATCTTTGAGTTGTGGACCTTGGGCCTTGAGAAACAGTGGTCAACATTTTTCACTCTTTTATGGACCAAACAACTGATTGATTAAGCGAAAAAATGATCAGCGGATTAATCAATAAACTCATGAGGTTTATTACATGTCCCTGCATAGAGTGTGCACTCCATTATTCAAAGGCAAATTTTCCTCTTGTTTTCACTTGCTCAGTTCCTGGTGCAGAGAGAAGCGGACCTGTTTGCGGAGAACGAAAACCGCGAGACTCCATGTGACTGTGCAGAGAAGCAGCACCACAAGGAGTTGGCTCTGTGCCTGGAGTCGCAGATGGTCTTCTCTCTTGCCCCTGAGGCAGAGGGTATAGAGGCAGAGTACGCAGCCCTCGACCGAAGAGAGGTACAGAATAACATACCAAGAGGCAGAGGGTGTATAGCTCTCAGTCTGTCACTCTCAACTGGTGTCACTTACAACATTACCAACACCAAACCTCTATATAGTTCCTTAAGAGTAACTGTTGAAAACCTGAATGAATAAAGCCTTTAGCATTTTTTGTCATTGTTATTGTTGAATCAAATGAAACTTTGAATTAAGCTCTCATAGATACTTTAACATAGCAAAACTTGGGTTGTAAATAACTCTTACTTTGTCAGTATTGTAATATTGCTACCAAATAAAACCTACAATTAAAGTGTCATTTTCCCTCAGAGCCAAATTTTAATGATAAACCTCACACTTTAGGGTTTGTAAGTAATGAATAGGAGAGACATATCTTGTAAGAACTGAACCTTTTTCAGTCATTCAGAGTTTGTAGGACTGTAGTTTCCTCTTGGAACGAGACACTATTTGTCTTAAGCCTGGTGTTTAAAATTTTCCTGGAATTCTGCTGGCCAGGCCCCCACATCACATTGCAGAAGCTTTGGTTAGACACAAACAAACATACAAAGTAGTCACACAAAATAGTCTGTCATAAGGCATGTGACTCCTATCATCATCAGTGTGTTAGCTCATTGGCCTGACTTAGTCATGCGTCAGCAATCGTCTGTATATGTTTTTAATACTTGTATTCTCCTCCTCCCCTTTGTCCTATCTTTCTTTCTACTCCCACCCTAATTCCTTCCCCCCTTTTCCCCTGATCTCACCCTCTGTTGCTCCCTCTGCTCTTTCATTTCTTTTCTCTGCCTTGCTCTTTTTTTCTTCCTTACCTTTCTTGATTCCCTCCTCTCTTATTCTCCTCTTGTCATTATCCTCTTTTTCTCCACTCTTGTCTCTGTCCTTTCCTTTCCTTGGCCCCCCCTCTAGCTGTATGAGGGCTTGCGGCCTCAGGATCTTCGGAGGTTGAAGGACATGCTGATAGTGGAGACAGCCGACATGCTGCAGGCCCCTCTCTTCACTGCAGAAGCGCTGCTACGTGCCCATGGTACTATTAAACTCACAAACACATAATTGCACACATTCAGAGTAGTTGCTTGTCCTTAAAATGGCTGGCATTGGCAACATCCTGGTGATCCAGTGGTTTAAACAGATACTATAAATCCACAACATCCCAGGTTTGATTGTGGACCATTGTTGTGTGACACTACTTTTTCTGTTTCTCTGTGTTTCCTTTGTGTATCTACACAGCCACTATCCAATAAAGTCAAAAAGAAAGAAAATAGGCAGTATATATTGAATCAAGGCCATACACAAATATTTCAGAGATATGCTTACAAAAGTCTTAATATGTTTTTTACTTTGTAGCCCTCGTTGTTTCCACAAAGAGCGTACCCTCATTAAACAAACCCTATTTCACTGTTTACTTGTAGGAAGAAAACATTTATTGTTAAAACTGTCTTATATTTTATTTGTATTGGGATTTGAGAGGCCATATCTCCTATAAACTTCATGCTACACTCCAGTGATTTTCTTGCAGTCAAAGAGGTGAGTTGTGAACAGCCTTTGTTATCTGAAAGAATTTCATTTGTATTGCTCTCAGTGGAGAGTGTCGTCGCCACATGCTTTAAATGCTATTTTAGTGGGCTTGTCCTTTCCACCAAATATGTGAGGAAATACTTGTATTTCCTCAAATCAGTGTACTTAAACACTTGGCATTTATTAGAAATCATTGTTAACAACATAGACTGTCTTTTTAAAGCAGGTCCACAAAAAGACTGTACTATGCATTAATATGTACTGTATATTAACTAGTTTTTTGCCCATGTTGCTGTTCCAAATGTAGATTTGACATGGGTGTGATAGTTGTAGCTAGTTTCACTGAATATAGACATCAACACTCAACACACGCTTCAAAATAGGTATAACTCAGCATTTGCAGTGAACATTTCTTCTGTAGAGGATTATGATAAACCACCCCAAGTCTCCATCTGCAAAATGTCCTCTATATACTGTGGTTCATAAAGGTGTCCTCTTGTCCTCTGTTTTCTCTTGAATTAACTGCTGTAACTCTGACCTAAACAGCTGATCTACAGCTTGTGCGTAAAAAAAAAAAAAAAAAATACCGAAGTACAATGGTTGAGAAAAGCCAAAGTGAAGGGCTGACTAATGAAAAGATAAAGCAGTGAAAATATTCTAAATATAGTGTACACTTAAGGCTTTTAGGCTTTCTTATGTGGCAAAAAGTTTCTTTCTGTTTTTTTTACTGACCCCGTCTAAAGCTGTACAATACTGAGCTTCCATGCTGGAACTCCTGACACCGTGGTGATCACCATCTACTGTAGACAATGCATTTGCTGTTGAAAAGTACCTCATACAACCCCACTTAAAATAATTCAGACTATCCCTTTAATGCCTGCCACACGGTCAGATTCTCCTTGAGATCAGATGAAATGATTTTAGCATGCAGACCGGAAGACTCTGTGTTTACATTTTCACAGGCAATTACAGGGAGTAGTATGTTTGTCAGTTAAGAAGAAGCGTGAGGAGATTTTTCATTAGATTATTGTATGTTTGGCATTATATTTTGTGATAATTTGGGTGGAAACACTACTGCTTTTGTCCAAAGCTGCTTTCAAATCAACACAAAGTTCCTTATAGCCTCTTTAATTTATGTCATTCACCTTACTAAATCTGTTGGTGTGTGAAGTGATGGTAGCTATGAATTAAAAACCAATTTCAAACTTTATTAAGAGTGTAATACATCCACATTCACAAATAAACTTTATGTACACATCCACACAGTTCAGTGCATGTGAAATACAGCACTTATGATCGTCCAGTTAACTTCAAGTCATCACAGCGATCTTGCACGCGTGCATCCAAGAGACATATGTTGCCATTAGACTAAATCAGTGAAAGCCTTTTAACTCGAGGAGGGTGAAGGAAATTCATTTTGCCACATTCTTCATGCCCACAGACATCAGTCACTTGCCCTGAATGACTCCACTGATGCTCTTATAACTCATGCTTGGCCAAGTGTCACAGTTTGGATTTGATTTGCAGCCTTAAGACATGAATTTTCAAACTAGCTTCACTTAATCCAGCTAAGATACTGTAGCACGTATGGTGAACTTCATACATGATACCATTGAATTTGAAGCCTTTTTAAAACTATTACCCGTCTTAATTTAAAACGTGGCTTAGATCATTTTAGTGGAGGACTTCAAAAAATGTGTCACAGTTTGTGGTTGATTTTCAGGCTTTAAATACCCCATTGACTAATTCATTGGTCTGAGTGCCTGGCTGTTGAGCTGTGTGTGCTACATATTAGACATACTTTTGGGAGCTTAGAGGGGAGAGAATGACCCCAGATTCTTGCTATATTTATTCACCTCTATCATGGGAATGCTGTCTCTCTAGTTAAGAGGGATGGACCATTTCAGGATTTTAGTTAATTTCCTGGTGAGAAGGGTTTTTGGATTTATGTATCATTAATTTCTTGTGAAAACTTTAACACATTTCCAAACTTTTATATTTCCATATTAGTCTTGTCTTATCATCACAATTCTTGGTGCTTTCCTGTCAAGCTGCCAGCCTGTCAATCTGCCTGTGCTTCTGACAATTTGTGTTTCCCAGCTAATTTTTGATATTTAAGACTAAATGTGAAGACTTTTAATTTCAGGCTGCCTTTAATGGCCAAAAGCATGAAGATAGGGTCATATTCATTGATGAGTTTTAATTGAATGGAGATGGGGGAAATTGTTGCAATATTCATTATCTAAACGAGGCCATTTAGAGTCTGAGGCATTTGATTGGTGGTGAAATGTGTCTCTAGGCTGATAATGGCCTAATTGCACAGTTGACCGGGTCATGTTCCTTATTTTAGGAGGGGACTTTTTCGTCAGAGAAAAATTTGGACTCAGGCACAGTCCACAAGTCATTCAATATTTATACTGAAAAGCTCTCAACCCTGTTCCTGTGCTAATGCGAGATTGAACAGCTATTCTAAAACAGAAAACCAGATGGCAGCAGGTCTATGTTGTTGGCTTTTTGAAAGGCTTAGGTGGTGGCGTTGCCACAAAAGTGGGATTTGTGTGGGCTTTTGGAGGATTCAGCAATGTGCTTACCGATTCTTACAAATATAAGACGGGATGGACAGAAAAAAAGCATTTTTATTTGAAATCATTTTGTGTGGATGAAATGAGATTTTAGTTGAGAATGAGTCTTATTTTATCAGCCTGAATAGGATTTCTTTCCCATGTTGTCTTTGGTGTTTATCCATGCCTGTTTAGGGCCTACATTCATGAAGATTCATGAAATATAATCACAAAATACAACATGGTTTTGGCTTTTATGATCATATGATCAACTCTGTGATTCTAGATAGGAGCTCTGTTGGAAGCTTTACGTAACTGGGCCTGGTCTGTTAGCTTATCACATGGTTTTTAATGATTGTGGTAAAACTAAAATATGTTAGGATCTTTTGTTTCTTTAAAAGGCCAGCCCACTCAGCCATTCAAACTTTATGTCCCAGGTTTTATGAGAATTGGCTTTTTATTACATTGTACGCTTCTCCTACAGTAATTATTTCCCTTTTCCCTTGTCTCATCTTAATTTTATTTTTTGACAGTCATCCAAACTCTTTCATCACACCTCTTGTACTCATAACAAAATTATCACGTTTCCCATTTACTTCCATTATTCGTCTTTTTTTGGTTTTATGCATTAGCATTTCTTCTTCTTTAAGTATGTCTCTGCTTTTTCTGGCATCAGATTGGGACAGAGAGAAGCTCTTAGAGGCCTGGATGACCAATGCGGAGGACTGCTGCCAACGCTCAGGGGTACAGATGCCCAACCCACCTCCAAGTGGCTACAACGCCTGGGACACTTTGCCCTCGCCCCGGACGCCACGCACCACCCGATCCTCCATCACCTCTCCAGACCAAATCAGCCTCATACCTGCCGACGAGGAGTCTTCTCTGGTGAGAGATGTCTTTGGGTTCCCTTTCACTGACGTTGGCTAAATTAATAGAAGAAGATGATGAGGAAAAAAAACTTAGAGTCACTAAGCTCCCCAGTTGACACTGAACTGGTAGTCCAAGTTAGACCAAAAAGAAATTAGACATTTGGCTCCAAGCTCCTGTTTAGATGTCATAAAATTTAGGTTAAAAAGTTGGAAGAAAACTTTAAATGGCGGCTGCAGAGATGGTAGATGAGAACATCATTTTAGTGAAGTCGATCATTTAACAGTACTTATCAGTGGAGGGCCATCAGATGAAATTAAACCACAGGATGAGTAGCCTCAGGGAGCTGCATGTTTTCCTGGCCAAGAAGCTGCTGCTACAGCAGCAAAGGATAAAGCTAGCACAGAAGCACACAGACTAATACTAACTGGCAGTGTACCCATAAAAACTGTACACCAATGTTTATTTAAATCAAGTCCCTACGGTGCCACACATTTCTTCAAGTGTTTATGCTGAATTCTTTAAATTTTCACTGCCACACCTGTCTTTCTGCATAATGTTGCATTATTTCCCAGCATCATATTGCGAGCAAGCATTAGTATTCATGCCAGCGGCCTGCCCCACAAACATAAACACAAGCAGGACTTCCTCTACTCCTGGGAGGCCAAGTGGTTTGTTAATTTTGGTGTCGGCAAGCCCTGAACAGGAGACAATATTAAAATACTGAAAAAGAAAATAAAGATGTCTTTAGTGTATAAAATTCAACTGTCCATAGGCCAATGAGTGAAACGGGTATAACATCCCACAGTGACCTTTTGCTTCGGCATCAGACATGAAGGAATTGGTAATCAAACTACAGAGACCTCCAGATTTGTTTTTTCGGTGTTGAAATGTCATGCTCATCATGCTGCTCCCCTGATGGGATGCTGAATTTACAGGGCATAGGGTTACTGGCAAAGTAACTTTTATGCAAGGCTACATACTCAAGCGACACAGTAGCTGTATGCTCATGTTTTCACTCTGCAGCTAACATAAACATGTAACAAGTATGGCTGGGCAGTATATTGATCGTTTATAGCTAATTGTACATTGATGATAATTGAATATTGATAATGTTCCTATGTTTTAGATTTTAAGACCTCCAAACTACTAAAAACAAATCAGTTTTCAGTTCATTGCACTGGGTGACATGTTCCCTTATCACAGTTGGGGCTGGGCAATTAATATTGTACCAGTATTGTGACACAAGACTAGATATTGTCTTTGGATATTGTTGTATCATGATATGGTATAAATGTTGTCTTTTCCTAATTGTTACACTACAGTGACATTTCTCAACTTATCAGACTGTTATAGCTGCTCTGTTATTTGTCTTTATACACCTAGTCATCATTATATCCACATGACTGATTATTATTTATCAAATACCTCATTGTGTTAATATGTTGTGAGAGCACCAATAGTCATCCCTACAATATTGTTACAATATCTATATCAAGGTATTTGGTCAAAAAATTTTGATATTTGATTTTGTCCATATTGCCCACTCCGAGTATCAAGTATTGTCTGCAAAGTAAAATTTGAGCATCTTGTGAATTATTTTAATCTGTTAAGATAAAAACAAATATTTTGTTACTTAAAACTGGGGGTGGGAATCACCTGAGGCCCCACGATACGATAGTATGGCAATATGATATTATTGTGATTTTTAAACATTTTGCGATATGTTTAGTATTGCAGTGAGATAAATTGTAATATATTGTAATTGTGTCTCCAAAGTAAAATTTCGTCTACTTTGTTTTATCTAAAAAGATGTTTAATAAGAGGTAACAATAAGTTTTCAGCCTGTTTATCGCACTTTTTTATTGCAGCAAAATGGGACTGTCAACCAGATAGACTGACCGAAATTATCATAATAACCTACCATTCCTGCTGACTTCACCAGAAAACATGTTGATTATTATTCTGCTACCAAAACATTTATTTTTTTAATTTCATATTTGCAATATTAATAATTCATATAGAAGATCAATGCAGTTCCAAAGAGTCATGTGACGTGTGCTGTCAAACCCTCATGGAAGGTGTGTTTTTCCACAGATGTTCTTACAGGGTCTGCACATCTACAGGATCATTATGGAGCTTTATTGCCCCCTTACTGCAAGAGGGTCAGCACACCCCCTGCTTAATTGCCCTGCTATTATCCTGACCTTGTCTGGGATTTCCTGATAATTATCAAACATGCTTGACATTTTCCTCAGCAGTCTTCTTTGTGAGTAGTTGTCAAGATGGAAATTACCATGGTAATGTGATATGTCCTTTATGCTGTTGGCAGTTGGATCTCTCACTATAGAAACCTGCCAATGAAGGTATCAAGTGTGTTTGATAACAATCAGGGTGTCCCAGAGGAGGTCAGGTGCATAGAAAGGCAAAGTTGGCTGCTGTGTCTACTAATTAGTGTTAAGGATATGTGTTAACTTTAAAAAATCCAGTTAATTAGGGCTGCAACTAACAACTATTTTCATTATCGATTAATCTGTCTATCATTTTCTCAATAAATGGATTAGCTGTTTACCCCATAAAATGCCAGAAAATGGTAAAGAAAATGTTGATCAGTGTTTCCCAAAGCCAAGGGCGACATCCTCAGATATCTTGTTTTGTCCACAACTCAAGATAGTCATTTTACGGTCAGAGGACCAAAGAAACAAGAATCTGTCACATTTGAGAAGTTGGAATGAGAGAATTTGGACATTTTTTCTTGGAAAAAAAAAAAAGACTCAAATGATTAATCTATTTAAAAAAATGTTGGCAGTTAATGTAATGGGTGACAGCTAACAATTAGCCATAGATTATATAGTCAGTATAATAGCTAACAACTAATTAATTAATCGACTAATCATTGCAACTCTACAATAAATTATCAATTTATTTCCTTATTCAGTATGGAAAACTATTTTAAAGCTTTTTCACATGCTAAATGTGAGCAAAAGATATTCTGCTACATATATCAGCTCCTGTTGTGACACTTGAACACACTGCTGTGTTTAAGTAAACACTGTGGATTGTATTGTACACCTCAGCTGGGATGTCACTATGAGCATAAAAGTGGCACTTCATTGGCTATTACATGTATGTGAGAATTTATGTACACAATGATGGAAAGCTGATCCTTTCAGTAAATCCCTTCCACACAAGTTATGCAATATTGGTGATGAAGGACTTTGAAGCTCTTGAAATGACATTGCTACCTGTGGGGAAAATCCAGCAGCGTTTGCCAGTTTCTGAAAAGTTTAGTGTTAGAAGTCATAATGTCTTTGCATGAACGATGATTTGTCCTTGGGTGGATATTTCAATCCAGAGTGTTTCGGTATGTGAACTTAACTGTTGATAGATGATAATGGAAGCTGACACAGGCTTGATTTATCAATTACTTTCTGAGAAATTATAGGTTGCGTTTGTCTGACAGTATCTTTTGTTGTGGCTCTGAAAAGGCGTGCCTTGAACTGCACTGTGCCAATCGACCCACTCTACTCAAGGGCCCATTTAAAGGTTACAGTTGATTATATCACATTCTGCTCTTTCACAAATCAATACTTACATTGTTGAAGTACACTGCCGCCTCTGTGTCTTTTGTTAGGGTCAGTCTTTCACTGTAACAAGGCCTGTGTGTGTGAGTGTGTGTTTGTCCCTGTGTGTTTCTGTTTGTGTGTCAAGTTTCTGTGGATGTGAGAAAATACATGTGATGACAAAACAGTAATCCACATGCTAATGAGAGGTCATCATCTTGGCCTGTGCTGGCCTCTGACACTGTGTTTTTTCATTGATAAAAAGCTACCATTGTGTGTAGTTTACACACATTGACATATCAACTTACTAGGCATAGTTATTCTAGCTTAGTCATCCCATTAAATATTTAAAATTATGCCACCTATCAGCATATTTTGAAATGCAAATTTCAAAAGGCTGTGTGTGTTTTCATTCAAAGGATGATGTAATAATACATTAATTGTACTTGAGTGCCTTCAGAAACAGTTTTAAGAATTAGACATCAGGATATTATGTTATATGACAGGCATTATATGTATATCTAGACTGACTTGAAATAATTTTTGCTGTGGCTGTAAGACAGATGGTATCTCTTTTCTTTTGTGTCACAGTGTGGCATCTGCATGTCTTCCATCTCTGTCTTCGAGGAACCTGTTGACATGTCCTGTGGCCATGAGTTCTGCAGAGGATGTTGGGAAGGGTAAGTCGTGTTTTGTTTTGACTTGTGGACTCCGCAGATTGGCTCAGGGTGTAGCTAATTTCCTTATGCTGCATTCACATGGATTCAGACAGGCGGTAAACAGAAAACTGGATATCATTTTAGTGGACAAGAGCAGGACGCTAAAATCAGATGTGGCCAGCTGGTAACAGTAGATGGACAGCATTGTGGCTAAGTTGAAATGTTTTGCTATCCTACATGATGGACTTTACAACTGGTTAAGATAAAGTAAGACAAGATGAGATAAACCTTATTGAAATGTACGTGTTACAGCAGCTGAAAAAATACATGAAGAAAAGATCAAGAAAACAGAGAATAAAAATTAAAAAAATATAGACTATATATTATAAGAACTATACACACAGACTATGCACACTATGTACACCTTTCATTTGTATAGATATGTGGAAAAATATATGGCTATATGGACAAATATATGAATAATTGTGCTGGATAATTATCACATGTTGTAAATTAAATACACACATGGTGTGTAACATTGGATTAAGAGAAAAAATAAAAATATTCTTGCCTTGTGAATGGATAATTGCACAAAAGATATAACATGTAGTATATAATAATATTATATGTAATGTGTATGTATGTGTAATAGAATGTTTATAAATATTAGTAAATGTGTTATACAAACCAAGATAGAGTGTAATAGTGCAAATCAGCTGATTGCTGCACATAATGAGTGATGTGACAAACATAAACAAAGCTGCATTATGTCACAGTGTTGTTAAACAGTCTGACAGCTGTTGAGATGAAGGACCTGTGGAGCTAAGAGATATACAGTTATGTAACTCCCTTGCACAAGGAGAAAACGGGGCTGATCTGGATGATTTAATTATTTATCTCATCTATCTAATAATTTTTTGTTGTTGTTGTTGTCTCTTTTTCAGAGGAACATAAACAAAGGATACACCAAGTGCAGCACTTCTTTCACTTCCACTGTTGGAAATGAATAAGTGACCTTATGTTTTGGAGGGAATTTGCAATAGAATATTAAGAGGCGCTGCATTCTGTATGCATCACTAGAACAATTCCACAGCATAATAAACACAAAAACACAAAATATTTTTTCTTGAAGATATCTTAATCCATTCTTTGTAAATAATACACCATCACCACTGCCACTCTGTCAGACTGTGTTGTTCGTCTGGCACTTACCATGTGCCTGAATCCATGTGAATGCAGCATTACACTGGTCTTCAGTGTTTTACTGTATATCTCACCACTATCTGCAATGTATGTGTGCTACCACAGGTTTCTAAATCTAAAGATCCAAGAGGGTGAAGCCCACAATATCTTCTGCCCGGCCTTTGACTGCTACCAGCTAGTGCCTGTGGAAGTCATTGAGAGTGTGGTTTCTAGAGAGATGGACAAGCGCTACCTCCTGTTTGACATCAAGGTATCAAGATGAAAAAAAAAAAAAAAAAAAA
>JAJHUR010071133.1:31427-57326 GCA_027495735.1 Lutjanus campechanus
GTCTACAAGTCATATTGCAATGATATTGCAACCTTCAGATATAAACATGAGTCCTGTGGTTCAGTTTCAATGTCGAGTAAAGACTTCACTGAATATAAATGTCAGTTAGCTAACATGGAAGGCCACAAAGGGAGCAAGCATTAATGAGAGTAGAGAGGTTTTCTTGGACTTGAAAGGTAAGCCGTATAGTGAATAAATCAGAAATGAAGTGGTCTTTACTTGAAAGCAGCTTTTTTCCTGTGTCCTAATTGACAGATCCCATTACCAATCAGCCAAGAATGACCTCAGTTTGGTTTGAACATAAGTACCTTTTCCTCACTTATATTTTGTCTTAATTGAAATGTCTGACAAACACAAATCTTAAATAAATGACCACCCTCTTATGTGCACCTGTCCAGCCTTTAAACAGTAAAGTAACACCAAAAAGAATTGTTTTGCTTTTGTTTCACTGATCTCTTCTGGCAGAAACCTACAAACCTCAGATCATGTTGTGGTAAAAAAGCCACCCTTACTAAAATACCAACAGTTCAACAATAGACTGTTAAATTACAGACTGATTTGAATCCTCTTTGTTTGTTCTGTTGACAGGCGTTTGTGGAGAACAATCCAGCAATCCGCTGGTGTCCTGAGGCCGGGTGTGAAAGGGCGGTGAGACTGAACACCCAGGGCCCTGGGACTTCCTCTTCAGACCCTCTCAGCTTTCCCCTCCTTCGGGCCCCTGCTGTAGATTGTGGCAAAGGCCACCTCTTTTGCTGGTCAGTACTCAGTACCATACTGTATATATGTTAATGTAAACATTAATGCTGTAATTATGTGTATTATAGTTTAAATTTGGATACATTTTGAAATACTCTAATTGCACTAAAAGAAACTGCTTTGGTCGGTTTGATTAGGAGTCAGATAGGTTGTTAATTACAGTTTATTTATTGTAGATATGTCTTGAGTCTTCCAGAAAAGCATCAGAAACATTCAAAGTGAGTTTGTCTATATCTGAAGTTCCCAGGTGCTCTATCACTGTGAAACAGAAAAGAGGTTGAAATCACCAAGACTCACCTGAGAGTTTGGTTTCCAGTCAAACCCAGTAACAAGGAAAAAGGGACCATTTACAGTGAGCCCACCAACAATCTAATGGCCTCTCCAACAGAGAGCTCTGAAGCTCAATCGATTATTTGTAATGATAGAGTGGCTAGATGGAAGCCACTCATAAAATGTGTATGACAGCCCACCAGGAGTTTTCCAAAAAGCAGTTTGAGAAATCTGAGTATGGGAGCAAAAAAAAAAATCCTGCTGAAAAGCAACTATCTCTCATAATCTGGCTATTATTGCACCAGTCTTAAGGCTGAAGTACTCCCATGTCAGGCATACATATTTGGTAAAATATTAACCATTTTGTTGTGATGGAATATGTGTGCAGATTGGTACACAAAAAATTTTCAACCTAAGTCTTTCACAAAAAATGTGGATTATATATTATGTATATTATATATTTTTTTAATACTGTATATGCCCATATGCACATAGAGAAAATGCACAGTTCTTTCCCTTGAATGCAAAATTTCAGCACTTGTGCTGTTTGTATGTGTTAGTTTGAATGGGTATCCATTCATTATCTCGATATGTCAACTGATCACAATCAAACAATCTGCATTATGTTCTGTAGAAAATTACGTACGATGATGCCTGACCAATATATCTGTCTGGCTCAAGTGTTATGATAATTTGTTACAGTTACTGAGGGAAAAAAAAAACTAAATCACACATACTATTCAAAATGTTTGTGATTTCAAAGTAGTCACATTCACATTCTTTTCAGGTTGCTTGGCGCTCTAGTCGAGTACATGTACTTCTGGATAGTGTTATTGTGTTAGTGTTAGTGTTAGAGTGTGTGTGTGTTAGCTTGGCAGCATGCTCAAGGGCAGAGGGGCCCAGATGCTGTGTGGCCCTCCACCTTCTGTCCTCTGTACTCATGCACCCAGAGCCCTGAAGAATGCCCTGGCATCTCCCCCACATCACATCACGATCTCCACCACACTCCAACCAATACTACACACCTCGATGCACCTCACCTCACTATATGGTTCCTGAAAGTGGCCGTTAGGTTCACTTGTCAGGTTTACTCAAGAGTTCAGCTGACATGACACTGGAACTGACACAAAATGGAACTGGATGTAACATGGGTCCGACTTTTATAGTTCCTTTGACATGAGGGAGGCATGCAGTTGAAAGGCAGATGTAGCCAATGGATGGTGGTTGACGGTTTTGACAGACTCTCTGACAGCACTGTGTGATTCGTGTGTTCATAGCTCAGGAACAGTATGGGAGTTTTGAATAGTTTATTTCAGCTGTCTGCATCACCTTTATCTGTCTGCACATATTCCAGGGAGTGCCAAGGTGAGGCCCACGAGCCCTGCGACTGCGAGACCTGGAGGTTGTGGCTGCAGAAAGTCACTGAGATGAAACCTGAGGAATGTGAGTATTGACATTAATTTACTTATTTTATTTTATTTTATTTTTTATTTTTTGGTTTGCTTCAGACGTGTAGCTTCAGCTGAATTTACAAACAGTACAGATTTCTACAGTTCCTGCTGTTTTTACCAACGTAATGTTGCACAGTCTGTGCATTTTTATTTCATCTTTTCTAACTATTTTGATAGTTGATTAATCATTTTGAATCATTTTTAAGAAAAGATGTCCAAATTCTCTTATTTCATTTTCTCAAATGTGAATATTTTCTAGTTTCTTTACTTCTCTATGACAGTAAACTGAATATCTTTGTGTTGTTGACAAAATAAGACATTTGAGGACCTCACCTTTGGCTTTGATCAACATTTTTAATCATTTTCCAATATTTTATGGGCCAAACAACAAATTAATTAATTGAGAAATGATCAACAGATTAATCGATAATAAAAATAGTTGCAGCCCTAGACCTGTCATCCCCTTTCTTGCCAAGACTTTTTTGGGTTGCAGTCAAGTGATTGATGTGGAGCTAAATTGCCTGGAAGTCAACCACAGTAATTACAAACAGTTTAGTGCTAAGACAATTAAAATCCACCATGTTGATGATAAATTATTAATTAAAATGAACAACCCACTCATTGAAAGTATGCAATGTTTAGAGGCAGTAATTGGACTGTGGGCAATCTAATAGATGATTTAGGATGGCCCAAGTCGCTCCAAAGTGCCACTTCAGTGATGTGACAGTCGAAAGATAAAAGCAATTATTTTGTTGGAGAACTGTCTTCCCTTTCGATTTCCCCAGATTCTGTTTTATCTTGGCATTTCAAACGGCACATCAGAGGTGCTTTGATAATAGCCAATTATTCTGTTTGTGTGTCTGTGTGTGTGGAGGGGGGGTGGGTGGGTGCATGAGCATCTTGGGAGATGTTAGCAAAATATATAAGCAATACACATTAGTCAGGCAGGACAATTTCCCACTCAGTGCAGCGGTCTGTTTAGACGTTAATAGCCATTCTCATTCTGTCTCATTATGCCTTTATTTGTTCTGTTTACCTCCCCCTCCTCCAATTGAAGTGGCTGGTGTGAGTGAAGCT
Source organism: Lutjanus campechanus (assembly GCA_027495735.1). Classification (NCBI taxonomy): domain Eukaryota; kingdom Metazoa; phylum Chordata; class Actinopteri; order Lutjaniformes; family Lutjanidae; genus Lutjanus; species Lutjanus campechanus. The sequence goes on from JAJHUR010071133.1 coordinate 34,982, forward strand.
TACGAGGATGCAGCCAACTGCTTATGGTTGCTCTCTAACTCCAAACCCTGCGCCAATTGCAAGTCACCAATACAGAAAAACGAGGGCTGCAACCACATGCAGTGTGCTAAGGTAAGTTAGGCTGGGAGGTGTTGCACACCTGTCTTACTAACACGTTATGTAATCAGGTGACTAATAAATCTCAGATTCTGGCCAATATGTTTCTAGTTAATAATGAGTAGATTGTTTTTTTCTGATTGGGAAAAAATATATTTGTTAACTGGCAATTGTCATGCAGCAGGGGTGTCTAACCCTGACCCTAACTCTGGCCTACACATCATATCCTGCAGATTTAAAGGTGCGACAAGCAGTTCTGGAACAAAAATAGTTGAGTGTTGAGTCTTGTTCCCAGGTTGTCAAATACCAACACTTTGGTGTTGGTGACTCACCACCAACCAAAAAAAAAAAAGATCCCTGTAAAGTCACACCACAGTTGTATTGGATGAAATCTATTGCTGTTTACATTTTAATTAAAAAAACAGATAATAATAAAAGTTTGAATTGGAAGATATTACAGGCACATTTCACCCCTTTGCCTTGGTGATTGGTTCATAGTTTGCTTAGAGCTCATCACAGGGATATTGATCAGTAAAATGTGCAAAATTATATTTAGAAACTGTAAGAATCTTAAGAAATTGTTTTATTAAAAGTGCAAAATGCAGTTTTTGACATCTCATAAAATAATTGGGCACACTGTGTGTAATTACCTCTTCTGCCAGATTAGATACAGCCAAGGCAGGACTGGGAAGTCCCACTATTTTTGGACACGACGTGAATAAATTTTGTGCAGACACCAGAGTTGCTTAAAAACATGCCCACATTTTTTAATATATTGCTATAATTATTTTTATTATTTGTTACTGGAAGGTAGGGCTGAACGACATCAGATTACGATTAATTTGACAGATATTGTGATTGCGATATGAGTCACAATTTAGTGGAAATGATCATTTTTGCATTCAGTTTTCACTGAAAAAAATAAAAATGATGGCATGAGTTTTGTTGGGGTTTGTACCAAGCAAGCATATTACCTTACACCCGGAAAATATCATTTGCAGGCTGGAACATCTCTGTAGCGCCACAATGCTTCATTTATAATGGCATGTTGTGACACAATGTACCTTTATCAAAAAAAGGGGAGGGTGGAAAGTTGTGTGTGTGTGTGTGTGTGTGTGTGTGTGTGTTTGTGAACATCTAAGAATAGTTTGCATGACTGACATCCTGCAATGCTATGATTGACAAGTATTTGTCAGCTATGTACTGTCCTCAGTGTGAACAGAACATTGGATGGAACATAACTTTTGTGTAATTACAGACACCGTCAATGTGTTTAAGAAAAATAACATTATAAAGCATAGATTGTTCATTGATCACTTTCTAAAAGGCAACACTTTGGTCCTTGTCAGGATATTCATCGTCCTCACTGGGTGACGTCTAATGGTTCTGGTGACCCCCCTGAATTTTCCTCCTGCCTTCATCTTAACTAAGGTTTCCCAAGGCTTGAACAGAGGCTTTGGGACAAGCATCACTAGGGAAGTTGGTTTAACTTGAAAAGGGAAGTTTGAGGCTCCAGAACAGCGCATGTATCATTTTAGAAGCAGCACACAGATGGTTGTTTTGACTTGCTAACAAACTCAATGAAAAGTTGCTTCTTTTAAACTTCAGAATCCTTATGGAAACAAAGGATCTAAAATAGTGGCTAATTAAATATTTTCCTGTAGGACAGCTTCTGTTGTGTTGTAGCACTATTTTGGATTCTTGTGATGATTCGCCTTATTTAGCTTTCAAATATCTCACAACACTCTTGATGAATTTGCTCTTGGTTTTGCAGTTTTGGGCAATTCTTCCTCGCTCATTACTCAAGATTTTCCAGTGGCTGTGTGTTATTTTTACAACAGTCTGTCAGGGCATACTTTACACCTTAGACCCATCTGATTTTTGTGAGTAAATAATAGACTATGAAACATTCGTAGTGTTGAATTGGCGATAACATTATTCTCTAGACTTCAGCGAGTGAGAAGTGCTCTTGTTCTGATGAAAGTAACTGTAGCAGTTGTTGTGTAACATTATTGTGAAGGTCAAAATGTGTCTAATCACATTCAAGCTGCTATCAGCCAAGTTTTGTTATCATTATAAAAGAAGTGGCGGCTTATGATACTGTCATGCTCACAAACAATCCATCAAACAGCCAATAAGTGCTGCAGTTAGTCAGCGGCTTCTGTCTTATTAAGATGGACAGGAGAGAGTAATACAGAGGTGATTGAGACAGTCAGTGGTGGAAGGAGAGTGTGAGACTGATAATCTCATAGAGTCGTGCTGTCTGACAGTGTCTCTGTTGCTACTACTGTCGCTTGAGGGCAGGCTATGAAAAGAGCACAGTGCAGTCACAGAAGCAGGCTCCTTTTGTCTCTGTGACAGCACTCTCACTGTCTCCATCCTGGTTAAAGAGGCCGACTAGAGATGGAGATTAGTTTGGGAGGAATGGATCAGCTTTCGCAAGCTGAGAGGCCACAGAGGGCTCAGCCTCTTGGCCTGTTATTACCTGGTAAGAAATGGCTTTACCCCTGTTGCTTGGAAACACAGGACTCAGTGTTGCCAAGAAACATTTCTTTGTCTTTTCACTGCCATTTCCTTGCCTCCGGTCTGGCTTCACACTTTTTTATCTTAAGTCTCTCCATTTCACACACTGTCTTTTTGTGTCTCTGTCCTCCCATTCATCCTGCATCCCACTCTTTCATTTTGTATTGATTTTTCTGAAGTGTCATGTAACCATGGTGTTTTAGAGACAACTGAGGTCCTAGCCTTTAGGGGTTTGCATTGCTCTGGCTAACTTGTCACCCACAGAAGTACTTGCGGCACAGGGAGAGAAATCACTTACACCCAAATAGGCTGCGGATTGGAGTGGCTGTAGAGTTTTGTTGTTCTACAATACCCAATGGGACTTGCTGGTCTCAAATGTTGTCTGAGTGCCTTCTAGAAGCAGCAGGTTACAAGGATTCACCGCTAGGTTCAAACACCTGCCTGTGACTTCTTTTAAACTCTGTCATTTGTAGAAGAAAAAGAGATTGGAAGAAGATTGAGGTAGAGACAACTCAGAGAAAAGTAAATAGATCTTGAGTCACAGGTTTAAGGAATCTGAAAGACATCCTTCACCCCTAATTATATTTCTGTTGCGAGCAGTGAAAAGGATATTCAAATAGATTTTTAATAAGACTTGTTGATTGTTGAGTGTTTTCAGCTTTCATATCCTTACAGGTCCACACTTGACAATGTTGACAATATTATGAGTTACATCACATCAGCTGAGCAAGTCTTTTTTACTCGGGAGGGAACTAATTTGGTGAAAATAATGATAAACCAACTGTATGTGTTTGTGCTGAGAGGGTTGATTTTATTTATCATATCACTTCACAAATCCACAACTCAGTTTTTTTTTGTCTTAATTTCTTTTCACCTGCTTTTCAGCCATTGTTAGAATATTGAGTCTTGATTTGTAAAGATCAACAGATCATTGATTTTATGCCTGAACTGTCATTTACCCAGTGCCAGCACATTGCCACAGTGACAGAAAAGTGCTTCATGCTAAAAGGGGTGGTTAAATTACTTAAGTCAACCGTAATGTGGCTAGATAAGCATATAATAATAGTTAGTCAAAGCCTACAGTGTTCTCCTGCATTCTTCACAGCAGAATTGTGTAAAACACAAATTTAAAAAACTTAAGTTACCTGCTCGATAACTGCAGGATGATGGACAACTAGGAGCAATCAAAGAATTGGATACTGAAAAGTGCAGTGGCAGGTTATCAGTAACACTAAGCTGTGTCGTCTTTGGAGTTTTGTATTTTTTCATTTGGACACATGCCAGATTCCCACAAGTAGGCGAAGTGGAGAAAAGAAAATACTAGGGTAAATGGCTCATGCTGCCTTTGATTTTGATAAATGAAATTGAAACTTTTTTGATCGATTTTTGATTTGATACTGAAATTGTGTGAAACTTTCTGATGGCAATTCTGAACAGTATGCAGTGATCATAAAATGTGAATTACTCCTCTCTAGTCAGACTAGCATTCATATTTGCCCATCCAGTTTTTGATGTGACAGTAAACCAGAGCAGATTTAAGTCTAATATTTCCACCCTCTCCCTCTAGTGTAAGTATGACTTCTGCTGGATCTGTCTGGAGGAGTGGAAAAAGCACAGCTCATCAACAGGAGGTTACTATCGCTGCACCCGCTACGAGGTCATCCAGCAGGTGGAGGAGCAGTCAAAGGAGATGACCGAAGAGGTTGGCACACACACCCACACGCACACTTTCAAACTGTACAAACAACAGGCAGATTAGGATTTTTATGCAATTAATAAATACATTTTATAATGTATTTTATGATAATAAATATAATCTTTAAATTGGCAGGAGAATCAGCTTGAGCAATGATCTCTTCAGGCGCTGATAATCAATTTGATATTCCATCAGCCCGACACACTTTTCACACACTTTGTATTCTTAACCCTCACATGCAAAGGTCCAATGTGTAAGAATTATGGGGATCTATTGGTAAAAATGGAATATAATATTTATATGTATGTTTTCATTAGTGTAATATAATCACTTGTAAATAAGAATTGTGTTTTTGTTAGCTTAGAATGAGCCTTTTATATCCACAGAGTCTGTGGCTCCTTTTCCATGCAGTGTTGCATTACCATGCATCGTAGGTTCTTCTACACACTTTGGAAGGGGAGATTGATGATGTTTTTGCAATATGCAAGCTCACCACTAGATGCCTCTAAATCCTACACATTGGTCCTTTAAAGGGGCAAAAACATATAAGATAGTGTAACAAACCACCAAGATATGCAACTCATTGAAACATTAGTACGCAGTATTGTATTAGTATATGTTGATCCAAACATACACACACAGACATATGTGAAGAGCCAAGAGCAGTACTTGTGTTTGTGTGCTTGAACACTCTTAACAGGATAGCACTTGAGTCTATGGAGCTCACATAAGTAAGATAGAAAACACACAAATACATATATACACTCACACAGGCTTGAGCTTTGTCTAGACTCCTGACCGGGAAGCCATCCACAATCAATTCCGCCTGCTGTCATCAAAGGTGAAAAGAAGTTCATTCTCAGCCTTCACTAGCATTTCTCCCAATCACATGTACTGATTTCACCTGTGGCACTATTCACTTACACCGACTGCCCCTCAACCAGAGGAGCTACACTTTCCTCTGTGAGGGGGAACAACATGCTCAGGAGTTTATTGACTGTGACTGGTGTCTCATCACGGTTTTGCAGGCGGAGAAGAAGCACAAGAGCTTTCAGGAACTCGACCGTTTTATGCACTACTACACACGCTTCAAGAACCATGAGCACAGCTATCTGGTAAGAAACAGGCCTGGATTTGCCTTCCAATGATGTCTGCTTTGCATGGCGTACAAACAACCATTGATGTAACCAGGGGGAACTTGTCATTTAGTGTCAAACTGGCACATGGCCTCATAGGTGGGCATACTCTCTAATGCCTCAACCTTTTTTAACTTAAAGGCATAGTTCAGTAGGGTTGTATGGGTCGTAGGTATTTTAGCCATTTAAACAAAGGTCCAACTCAATAAATCAATTTAGCGTTTAAGTGTACACTGTATTTAGAATATTTTCACTGCTTCACCTTGCCATTAGACACCCTCTTCTGACAGAAAGCCACCGTTATATATGCCAAATATTTCTCTCTCCAACCAAACCAAACTTTACCTCACAAACAAAGGGGTTCTGGTGTACTGCTGCCTCGATCATTTAGTTTCTTTCTGTTATTGTCTGACTTTGTTGAATCTGAACTATCTTTTGAAAACACTGAAGTCACACAATAACATAAACAAACTAACAGGAATGCACTTGACTATCAACAAGTACCTTATACAACCTCCATCAAATAATCTGAACTATCCCTTTAAGGCCCAGTTCTGATTGTTCACAAATTTCCAAGGACTACCTTCCCAAATAAATGAGGAAAAAAACGACATGACAACGAGGAAAATAAACTTTGGCCACACTCTACACACTGCTTTAGGCTCAGCATCACTGCATGCTATTATCTGAATCCAGATTTAATGTACTCAGGGTCATATTTCCTCACCACATGCTCTGGAGCTTTTACTGTTGCACTGTCTCTACATCACTGTTTCATTTTAAAATCTGATCCATTTCATGTCACTGCCTCATCGTCAGCCAGCTATGATATTCAAACATAACTCTTTTTTTTTGTTACCTGAATTCTTATGCACATTTAGATATGAAAATATCTAACTTTGCAAATACCCTAACCCCCCCTTAATTTTATTTTAACCTAACCTTTTTCCATATCGCTGCCCACAGACTGAGAAGAGCTGTTGTAATGCAGTATACTGTAACATGATGAAAGTGTATAACATTACTGAAGTCTGCTGCTCCCAGCTTTGTTAATTTTTTTTTTTGTATCCTCATATTCTGCCATTTGATTCTTTGTTTGGTCAGGTAGTCTTTACAAGACATTTTTACCCAACAGTAAACCTTAACAGCTTCTGTCTTTCTCACAATAGCTGGAGCAGCGCCTGTTAAAAACAGCCAAAGAGAAGATGGAGCAGCTTAGTCGAGCCCTGAGTGGAAGTGAGTGTGCAGTCTGCCATAGCGGTGTCAATCTTTATTACACACTCAGACACATCTTAATCTAGTCCTCTGATATTGAGCTTTTAGAAGTAGGCAGGAGGGAGGAAAAACACAAAGGTGTTTTAATAATGTATTAAGGTATGGTATAGTTATTCAGCAGGCACGTCTGATTTAGAAGAAAGCTGTGCTTTGTGAATAAGCTTTGTCTGGAGTCCTTCAAAACCCCATCTGTACAGGCAATTACAACCTGTTAAGCATAGCCAAGTTTTCTTCTGATACACAACACTCAGTTTAAATTTCAGTACATTCCGATTGCAGTGGTAGTACTCGTAGGTCTGTGTGCCAGCTGACAGAGAAATGGAAATGGCCATAACTCAGTATTTATGAGTCTGGCTCAGTTGAAAGTATGCACAAGTCATCCTGTACAAAACATTTTAGACAGGCCTAATTCTCAAAAAAACAACAGCACACAGTTGGCTGTGATTGACTATCACTATTGTGTATTCTGATGCAAATCTCAATCTGGATGCTTTTTTTGTATTGAAAAGAGCAGATCACAATGAGCATGACACTCAGCCCGGATCAAAGAGTTGTTTTACTCTCACAAGCTTTTCAAGAGGTGATTCAGGTCATTTAGGCTGGAATAAAGGATGTATCCCTCGAAAGTAAAGCAAATACTCATTTTTGTTATCCTGCTCTCTCTCTCCTTGTCTTTCCCAGGGGAAGGAGGCCCTCCTGACACTACATTCATTGAAGATGCGGTCCTAGAACTACTGAAGACTCGCCGCATCCTCAAGTGCTCTTATCCTTATGGCTTCTTTTTAGAACCCAAAAGCACAAAGAAAGAGATCTACGAGCTTATGCAGGTTCCAATCCTACTTATTAAGAAAAAAGACAAATGTTCACAGCCGCCAGTCTTTATATGGGACATTAGAGGTGTGGGACTAAAGCTTTCTACCTCATGATCTTCACGATGTGCCCCAGTTATACCTGCACATCTCAGCTTTTAGTTTAAGATCTAGCGATTCATAATTCATGATTGCCAGTATAGACAAGGAATGTACTTACCCGCTGTCTTTTACGTTGCGGCCTTTTAAATACTGTAAAATGAATGGGAATGGCTCCCGTAGGTCTTACATAAGGTCTTAAAGGCTTGTAAAGTAGATACATACACGGTAGCCTTAAAAGGAGTTCACTTGTAGGACTTCTTCTAAAGTCCTTCTGTCCTAGAACATCACAGTTTTGGAACAGATTGTTTTATGAGACAAAGTTAAACTTGAAATTATGTATTCATACTTTAAAATCACTTTGAGTTTCATAAAAAAAAATCACCCAGCCAGCTCTCTTTCTGTCCTCAGACGGACTTGGAGATGGTGACTGAGGACCTAGCACAAAAGGTTAACCGGCCTTATCTGCGGACGCCACGCCACAAGATCATCCGTGCGGCGTGTCTGGTGCAGCAGAAGAGGCAGGAATTCCTGGCCTCAGTAGCCAGGGGCGTGGCCCCCAATGACTCTCCTGAGGCCCCCAGGCGCAGGTAACATACAGACATGTGTCAATGTAATCTTTACAATTAAAAAAACAAAAACAAAACAAAACAGTGCCACAGGATAACAGTTGTTTGAAATGATTAAAGTGACTAATTAGCTATAAAAATTTAGCACTTAACCACATCCTTATGCTGACAACACCTCTTTGTCTCTTCCTCACTTGCAGTTTTGCTGGTGGAACGTGGGACTGGGAATATTTAGGCTTTGCATCACCTGAGGTAACAGAACAAGCCCTTCATTCACTTTCAGTGACAACTTGACAGTTAAATGTCAGCTATGCTGTTTGAATCCCACACTTTATCAAAAGTGCACGTCTTTTGACACTCTGTATTACATCCTGACAGATATCAGATTTTGATTCAAATACATATTTTTAAATTGAGGAACTTATGGTCTGATAACAGATCTGAGCAGGGTAGAAGTGCCTGGGAAATTTTTTAAGTGACATAAAAGCATTTATTACATGTGATTTGAGAAATCTACAGTACAAATCAACATCAACAGTACTGGTTGACTGTGGTGGCTTTTAAAAGGGATGTAATAGCTGAGATATAATAACAATAATTAGAACAGGAAAAAGCTAATAGCCAATTAATCAGCTGACATCAACACCCCCTCCAATCCTTGACTTTATTATAAATCGGATAGCAGTTGAACTGAGCGTCTAAGTCAGGGGTTCTCAAATGTTTTATGACTGAGTGCCAAACTGGAGAGCCAGCATGTGATGGAGGGCCACTCAGGAAAACCTGTGAACTTTCAGATAAAGTGGATCACTTCCCAGAGGTGGGAAGAAGTAAGATTTGAGCCATTTTTCCTGAAACCTCCTTTTCACCTCCACCATACAGTGTATCTCTCTGGTGGCTTTTTCATCTCACTTCTGCATTAAACTGCCAAGTTGTCCGCCAAAATACAGCACTAGCATTGATGACAGGATGTAATTCCTGCACCACTAGTTGCTATGCAAGCAGTGGCTTTCAAAGGTTGTCATTCCTAACCTGACAGACGCTTGTTAGGGGGGTGTAGTTTGACACAGTAGTTGAGCAGTACATTAAATGTAGGCTATTGAAAGTTAAAGTGTTGAAATGGGATGATGAAACATAATGCATACATTTCATTTCACGTTTGAGGGCCGCCATTGGTCGGTACTTTGAAAACACCTGATCTATGTCAAAGCAATAAATGCCTAAATAAATCTGGAACTGAATATCATGAACCAGAAAAAAAATCTAGGTGAGAGTGATTTTTATTATTTTCCTTCTAAGTCAGTAATTCCTGTAGTGGTTTCACAAGGAGCTGTGATTCCAGGTAAGAGTGAAAATATGACAGAGATTTTTAGTTTTGTACCAGTCAACCTTACAAATGACACGTCTTTCAATACATGGCCCCTTAATAGTCATTAACAAGCAGGTATTTTAAAAAGCACCAGCGACCAACAAGAAACACAAAACACAGAAGAATTTGTATTTCACTACAGCGTATTATACAGTCAGTACTCAATACAAAACCAGTTCAGAAGAAAACAGTTCAGCTAACAATGAATGGGTCTGTTTCTTAACCCCCCCCCCCCCCACCCCCGTCTTCAGGATCCCAGGGAGCAAACCAAAATACTCAGTTTGTGACTCGATATATCTGCTCACCAACGAAAATAAACCCAGGTCATACCTCTTGCGTCTAATAGACAAGCTTAGTGATTGTCTGTCAGTTCCAGAGTTACCTCCTGTAATCATACCACTGTTCCAGGTTGAAAGTGGTTAATCAGTCAAAGAGATACCTGTGATTGGTCACATGGTTTATTTGTGATTAGGGAGCTCTTGATTTGATGCTGCAATGATGAAACTTCTCTTTTAATATCTAAACAGGCGTAATTAATTGCAAAAACTTAAATCATGATCATTATACAATTAAATTATGTATCCAGTGTGCAGATCTAAATCTTTTTAGTATTGCTGTTTCTACTTTGGCTGTGTTACAGCAGCACTGACAAACCATGATGACCCAAAGATCACCATGTTATTCAACACACCGGAACAAGCCAGATGGTTCAGCGTTCCCCTGTGCACACAGTTGGAATGATTTAAAGCACAGTTCTCTGGCAAACACCTAAGCAGGTTGCTCCCGATCATTGTGCATTAGCAACAGGCATTTGTAGTTAACTTTTACAGTCATAAAACTGTCGACCACATAATGGTTTGATTATTGACCTGCCTCCTTTTTCTGCAAAGCTTGATGCATGCACTCAATAGTAGTGCATAAGTCAGTACACTGCAGTTACTCCTCTAAGTTTCCATTAGTGTTTAGTTTCTCGACTGCTGCAGTTTGTAAACATACAGGCTTTTCATCGGAAACACAACAGCTCCATCACTCCTTAAGGCTCTTACTGTTGCATCCCTCTGAAGTGTTAAAAACACGACACAAATATGCAAATCTTACATCAAACCTAAGCCTCTGGAGCTATTGTGCACATCTTTTAACAGCATAAAGCGGGCATTTCCCTATTGACAGGAAAACAAATGACAACATCAGTCTGTCAGTTTGATAAATGAATTTTCAAAATCCTTCTCCTCTGCCTGCTCAGCATCATGCAGCGAGGCAGAGGTACAGCTTTTGCTTACTTAAAATTAACTGAATAAAAGGCTGCTGCTGGACAAGTATATACATGTATAGTGTGTTTTCACAGCACATCATCAATCTGGAGGTCGGCCATATTGCAAGTACTGAACACAGCTGTTCCCAGTTTTCATTCCAAGATGATGGACGGATCTTCACCATCTCTTAACCTTAGTTTCATATCAAATATCACACCATTTCCTGCAGACCAAGTCCTTCTCTGTAAGTTTTACCAGCTTCGTTTTCCAGAACTTTACCACGGTTGAGACGTCCGAAAATTGGCTTAAATTGAATATTCATATTGTCATTCATGGTTGTTTACTTCCTAGTATCTCCAAACATGGCTGCGCACCGGTGTTACTGACCAAACTGTGATGTAGGTCATGTAACACTCTCTCTATTTTTCTAAAATCATTCTGCTGTCTTTACTATGTCCAGACTAAAAGCAGCAAGTGACAAGGCTAGCACGTCTAAATTGGTAGGTTGTCTGCAAAAGACAGGACTCACACAGATGCCATAGAAGTCTGAAATGAGTTCCTGTTTTTTTTGGGTTTTTTTTACATTCTGCTAATCATAAAATCAGAACATGTGCTGTTATCTTGTATGAAGTGCAACCACAATTCCAAAAAAGTTGTGTAAAATGTAATTAAAACCAAATGCAATGATTTGCAGATCCCTTTCCACTTGTATTCAATTGAATAACTGCATTGGAAAATTACCTAACAGTTTAAGAATGTTTCTCAAGCTGCAGGGAATTTAGGGATTTCACCATCTACAATCCATAATGTCATTAGATGATTCAGAAAATCCAGAGGAATCTCTGCATGTAAGGGCAAGGCTGAAAATATCTGTGACCTTTGACCCCTCACATGGCACTGCATTAAACTGCTTTAAAAAGCCACATAATTGTATAAAAGATACTAAATGTGCTGAGGAACATTTTGGTCATTAAACGCAGTTTGTTGCTGCATCTACAAATACAAGTTGAGACTCTTAGCATTCAAAGTTCAAAAGCCAGCATCTGTGATGGCATAGGGGTGTGTTAGTGCCCATGGTATGGTTAACTGTCACATCTGTGAAGGCCCAATTAATGCACAAAGTGTAGGGCATTATGAAACGTAAAATATGAAAACGGAGACCCCAGATTGTTAGTCTGAGTAGCTATATCAAGCCAGAATGGGAAAGAAATTCACTTTCAAAGCTTCAACAATTAGTGTCCTTAGATACTCCAAACACTTACTGAGTGTTGTTTAAATAAATAAATAAATAAATAAAAAGACATCACAGTGGTAAACATTGCCAATGTCCCAACTTTTTTACATGTTTTGCGAGCATCAAATTTAGAATGAGTGTATATTTACAAAAAAAAAACAAAAAAAAAACAAGTTTGAATATTAAATATCTTGTGTTTGTACTGTATCCAACTGAATATAGGTTAAAAAGGTTTTGCAAGTCACTGCATCCTGTATGTCATCATTGCAGTTTTTTGGAATTGGAGCTGTTCTTTGACAAGGCAACATAAACTAGTTCCTGCATGATCCAGGCAGATCCTCTGTTGTCTGTACATTATAAATTATTAATCTTCATGACATGATGTTACAGATTCTCTGCTCTTTCATTAATTGCTAGTCTTAGTCAGTGAAAAAGCACTTACTTTTTAAAACAGGATTTTGCTGTTCCACATAGGAAATTAATGAATTTTTTTCTGCCACGCTGTTCGTCCTAATTGGAAGGAGCTACAAGCTCTATTTGTCTCTTTAGGCGACGATCATCTCTGTCAGACCTTAATCTGTATCTGTTTGTTTGCTGCTCTGTGCTTTAACATTATTGATTCTTCTGACGATGTAGTATACAAGCAAACTGAAGCACACGCAACCACTTAAGTATACGAGGCAGAAGAAAAGATTTAATTAAGCGTGGCGCACACTACAAAGACATGGCTTATCTTCAAAAGAACAAATTATCATAGTAAACCTCAGGTGAGATGCTCGTCTCACCTCTACCCCCTTCTCCTCTTACATGATTTAAATAACAAACAAGCCTGCAATATTCTCTTGTCAACAAAATTATTTTGGGCACGTGTATCAGTGAGGATGTTCACAGTAAATGTCGCCACCAGATGCTGAACAATGTGCCACTCTAAAAAAAAAAGAAGTAGGTTTTTATTTTGGTCCCCTAATTAAGGGCCTCTGTCTCTCAGCTGCAGTAGTTAATGGGGACGCCGTAGTAATAATCAAAGCCTGATGACACTGCCTCACAGGCGCAGCTACAGATGGCCTGCTCCATGGTTCTTACAATGCCTGCAGATCACTTCATAGTGGGCTATTTTTAGAGTGGTGGAAACATGAAAGACAGAGTTTGGGTGGCAGGCTTTTGATTATACGAGTGTGACTCAATGACTTTTGCAAATGTATGAGATGATTGAAAGGAGAACGCAGTTTGATTATTTCCAGAGGCATTGGTATGCAGATGTGCAAATTCAGTGTGAGTAACCTTTTCATGTTGGTCTACAATCAAACCCTAGAGTAGCCATGCATTCAGTGCTACAAACACTAGGTTGGCAGTAGATTGACATTTACTTCCAGTTTGCATTTGACCACTGGAAGTACCATCTACTTGAAGCAGAACCCTGAGACTAGGATTCTTAATTTGCAGAATTATTTCCAAAATAACTCGAGCCTGCTTTGAAGTCAAACTTAGATTACTGACACACACACACGCACTGTATTGTTTTCAGTTTGAAAGACTATATATGTAGTAAAGTATATAACAAAACTAACACTTTAAAGAACTCGTTTTTTATAGTTTCCCATGGAAGTCATACATGACTCCCTGCTGCTTCCAAACTTCCAGATTCAAGCAAAAGTTAGATTTCAACTCCAATATCAACTTTATTATGCTACACATCCAAACAGCATGTTCCATCTGAGGCATCTGCATCAAGACAGTTCCAAAGACATCTAATAAAACAAAGTGAATACATGATAAATCTTAATGTTTCTTAATAGGGCTGCAGCTAACAATTATTTCAATCAACGATCATTTTCACAATAAATCGATAATTTGTTTGGTCTATAAAATGTCAGAAAATGGTGAAAAATGTCAATCACTGTTTCCCAAAGTGGCGTCCTCAAATATGATGTTTTGTCCACAACCCAAAAGATGTTCAGTTTACTGTCATAGAGGAGTAAAAAAAAAATTAAAAAAATTCACATTTAAGAAGCTTGAATCAGAATTTTTCTTAAAAATGTACCCAAACCGATTAACCAATTATCAAAATAGTTGGTGATTAATTTTGAATAATTTTGGACAGCTAATCGATTAATTGTTGCAGCTCTGGTTTCATCCTAGTTTACTTTCACATCTGTAAAATTTATTTTATGACTTAATTAAGCTGTATTATATCATTCATTGTCTGATGTAATCGTATGATTGGAACTTATTCTCTTGATCTGTATCATATACGTACGTGTCACTGATATCAACATTGTTAAATCAGTACATTATTGTATCACACACACTCAGATATCCAGACGTCCTATAATTACAAATGTGCATATACTAAGACCCACTACTCTATTTTGTAATTTCATTTGGACACGCTGTGTGAGACACAGTCCGTGTTAATTGATTCTACCTCATTTAAACTCTCCTGAGTGACAACGTGCTAGAAATATCAAATTAGAGTGTCATTGTTTGTCATAATAATAAAAGACATTCTACATGGTCTCACTACTTCTAATGCAGCGAACGTACAGCATTATAAAGGTGGCTTTTAGGCAAGTTAAATGTGGGGTGTTACATCATTTCATACCTGTTATAGCAGAACCTGGACAAAATATGTATTTTTAGTACATTCTGGTGAGTGTTTTTAAAACCTGCCAGTAAATTAATATTTCATTGACTTGACTTTTTATTAGCATCACTTTCTCGTTTGATAAGGTATTCTGATTGATTCTGAGATTAGTCAGGCATACACATTATATTTTCAAATATCTGATCTTCACTCCTCATGTTGCTTCATTTCCTATTCCTTTCCAGCGTGCGTGTGTGCATGTGCGCACGCTCCACTTGGATTCAGTCTAGACTGAACGCTTGGTTTGGAGATTAAAGGGTTTGAATTAGTCTCTTAGGTGCTGATATAAACATCATAAGACTCAGACTACATTTGAAGCAGTTTACATATTTAATCTGTTAAATGTTTATAACATAAAAACTTAACTATGAATCCAAGCAAATATACAACTGTAGCCCAAGGTCAGCAATATGAAGGGACAAATTTTAGAGTTTGAACTGTTCTTTGTTTTGTAGTAGTCGTGACTTCACTTAGATTTGGTTTGGTCAGAGCTATAGAATATCAAATCATCCACCTTTTCTCACTACGTCTGACCCTTTCTTACCCTCAGGTGTGCATAAACTGCAGGTTATCAGCCATGAGAAGCAAGTAATCATCAGTATTGGCTGAGAAAAACCACACATTTAAAAAAAAAAAAAAAGAGGATGTCAGTATGCAAATAAAGTGTTAATTCATGATGCTGTGGTTGTCTTAAGGAATATGCAGAGTTCCAGTACAGACGGAGACATAGACAGCGGAGGCGAGGAGACATGTCCAGCCTCCGGAGCAACACACCCGACCCTGATGACCCCAGTGACAGCACTTCAGGTACTGCAGTGGACATGCAGGACTCTCCTTAAGGAGTTTCAGATTTTTTTTTTTTTTCAGTGGTAGACTTGAGTCTCACATTTGGACTTTCATCAGTTGGGTTATTTGTCTGCAGTTTGTTACTTGGAGAGTTAAATTCTCCAGTAACTAATCGTATAACCCGATGATATTGTACAGGTGGATGATGTGAAACTACAATTTCAATTCTGATTGGCCTGTTTTTAAATACAGTATATGTACATATAATACAGCATATAAAGACATTTTTACCTTGTTGTGATAGTGAAAGTAGAGAGAAGTAGGGAAATGAGGAAGATGAATGCAACAAACATGACCCATGTTCATAAAAAAAAAATAACTTAAGCGCCGAGAGTGCAGCTCTCCATCAGGTAACCTGAGTAGATTATTTAGATGTAGCCCCTTTGCAACCACCAGCACTTTGGTGAGTAACAGTAATTTAATTACATTTTTTTCTGAGTAACTTTAACAGATTACATTACATTTATTTTGTAATTTAATTACATAGTTACTCCCTAGCAGTGCTAGTGGGTAAGCCTTGTTTTAGTCTAGCAGTTGTTGATGACCTGTCCCAGTTAAGAGTGAGGAGTCAGTAGTCCTAATGCTATATATATATATATATATATATATATATATATATATATATATTTTAAATAAGATTTACATTTTGTTCAAAAATTGTGAATCACTACAAACATTAAGCATACAGTCATAAATGTGCATAAAAAATATTAGACTGATGGGTCCAGGAGTATCCATGTTCAGCTGCAGACAAACTCCTGCCCTGTTGTATGTGCGTGTGTGAGTACACACACACACACACACACACACACACAAACACAAATCAGGTTGTCCACAGGGTCTCAAAAAGTCTAACATCCAATAATCTGAATTTGAGGCCTTAAATGTCTTACAGATGATTTTGACAGATTTTAAAAATTGGTTGAATTAATGAATGTGTTACTTCTATGGAGTTTCATTGTTCAGTCTAACTGTTAACTGTTTTTGAGAAAAAGACGTGAGCTATTTCAAAGCATGTTCCCCGTGTCCCCAACATCACTAAAACCTTGATAGTTTTTTTCCAGTATGGACATGAATTGGGTTAAATTGCATTCATAATGGTCTTAAAAGTCTTGAAATGAACTTGTTGAAACCTGCAGAAACCCTGCATATGTTAAATTAAATGCCATGTTAACACAAAGTGAACTAGTGCGATTGCCAAGTTTTCTAATCAATGATAAAATAATACATATCCATTAAATTAAACTACATTGATCCAGTCATCCTCTCTCTGTTTTGATTAACTGATTCGCAACCCTAATTAGGATACTGGCCCAAACTTTGGAAAACCACAACTGCTCAAGTTCAGCAAGCCAATATTTCCAATCCATCAGACTTGTCCATCAGAGTGCTGCTTTGTTTCTGGCTGTGTGGAATCAAAGATGGACAGAGTTTGCCGTTTTGAAGCCAGGTAATGGCTTCTGTTGTGCCAAAGAGGATTAATTGATTTCAGATACTAAATTAGTGAATTTCTTGTGAAAATGCTGGAGGTACATACTCTTCCAGGTTGCTATGATTTTATCATTTTGCAGTGTTCACCAAACTGAAGATGATTTTCCTAAAAGTGGTAATTAGCAGTGGGTTAAATTGCTTCAGTCACTGCTTCAGTGATTCAGTCTAATGACAGTATTTGACTGTGGGTGTTTTTGTCCATTTCTTTTTCTGCAGACACGCAGGATGTTGTAGGTGGACGCAGACAAGGTCCTCTGATGGTGAGTGCATGTTACCATTTTCATCTCAATCCAAGGCTTTTAGCCATTGAAACTTTTCAGACAATGTCAAAAAAGAGCTGCATTAATTTAACTGAAGTGATTTCTGAAGGACCTTCTTTCATTACACTCAATGTGGCTCGATAATGCTGGGTTAACAGCATTTTGCTTGACCAGTTGGGTTTCATTTTACTTTTTGTTTTTTTGTCAAGGCGATCTCAAGAAACATGTTTTAAAAGTATAATACATTTCTTCCTATTAATGTCATTTGCACACAGTTAAATTATGAACAAGACTGAAAATTGAAAGCAGTCAAAAGTCAGGGGAAATGAGGCCATAGACTCTAATTGACAGATTGTTTAAAATTAAAAGTATGTATTTAAAGGGCTTGGATCAGATGTGCACAGACTAGTTGGTAAAGTACACACTGAAAGATTAAATTACTGTTATTTCATTTGTTTGATGAAAAAAAAGAGAAAACATGAATCAAACATGAATCAACCTTATCTTTGACCACTGCAGAATTTTTAAAGATAAAACCTTACGCATACAAACACACAAACACACAGCAGACAGCAACACAGCAGTTATAAAAAAAAAAGAAAGAAAAAACTGCCATTGCCTGCAGGTGGCACAAGTGTCAAAACAGCAGCGTTTATTGTTTTCTGCAGATGACACCCAGCGTGTCTACATCTGCAGCTCTAACCTGCTGCTGCTTGTACTTTCTTTGCCAATAGGCGGTGCAGGTTGAACACTGCTGGTGCCTGCAGCTGGATGATATTGGTTTCGCCTGAATCACTGACACACTGTATTTTCTTGCAGGGTCTCGGTTCTCTGGATGACGATGACCCGAACATTCTCCTGGCCATTCAGCTGTCACTCCAGGACTCGGGGATGGCAGGGAGCGGGTCCAGCCATGATGTTCTTGCCAACGAAGCTTCACTTGGCGCTATCGGCACCTCCCTGCCTTCTAGGCTTGAACAGAGCGCTCCAGGTGTGGAGGTCCTCCCCAGAGCTTCCCTAAGCAGCTCAGAACTGCTGGAGCTGGGAGATAACTTGGCTCGACTTGGCAACATCAACATCAGCAGCCAGTACTCGGCCACCACCACTGTCCACACCACTATACAGCACTGTGACAGTCATCACCGGGCCCACAGAGTTTCTGTGCCGATACCGGTGGCTCCAGGCGGCAGTAACTCCTCGACAGGCCTCTTCTCCTCTTCCAGTGACACGATAGATTCTACCACATGCGGCAGCCACGACCCCTCCTCTTCCTCTGCATTAGCAGCAAATGCTAACTTGCTGGGCAACATCATGGCCTGGTTCCACGACATGAATCCTCAAGGTATCACCCTGGTCCCTTCAACCTCCTCTGACACGGACTCACTCACTCATCTCGGCACACTCCATGCAGGCGGAGGCGGGTGCCTGCAGGATGACGAGAAAGGCGGTGCTTTCCTACCTGAAACCAGGAAACCTCAGGAAATGATGTCAGAAGTGGGTTTCTGCTCTCAGAGACTGAGCGACACGGAGGAGAAGGAGAGTGCTGTCGCTGAGAGGCCAACACAATTAGATCTGGTGGGGGTGGACAGCGTGCCGCTACCTTACATGGGCGCCCTCGAGATGAGTGGAGACCACGCTGAACGGGGAGGCTCGAAGGTCTGCCATGTCGACACACCACGATGTGACTCCATATCTGACCAGCTGCCCAGCACCAGCTCGTCTGAGTGGGAGGACCAAGTGCACTTGGTATGAAGTGATTGGCTGAGAGTGGAAGGGGGTTTTTCAGAAAGGCCAAAAAACACTAGAGAGTTGAGGAATATGCGTAGTAGCTGTTCAGGTGGAATGTAAACAGAATGAAGAATGTGTTCGTTGGTTAGTTGGGGGAAGAAGTATTTAGACTCTTAGCTTAGTCTAGCACTGCAGTTAGATAGGTTTCCTGCGTTTACTGTATCGTCATCCCCCCAACAACCAGCCCTCCTGCAGGGAAAACACTAACTGAAGGAGAGATTACATTTGTTAACAGTTTTTAAGGATACATTTCCTACGGTGATTCTGTGCTGATAGAAATATGAGTAAGTTGCTATTTCAGAAATCAATTTTAGAGGAGATTCACAGACTTAAGCATAGTGCAGGTATTTTTTCTTTTTCTTCCACTGGAGTAGAAGCCTACTGTATGTGTCTGAATCAGGTCTGAGGGAGGTTTTTCAACTGTACAGATGAGCAGATTTTGCTCTAATATTCAATCTGCGGGGGTACAGGCTGAAAAATAGTTTCTCGCTCCTGTCCAAATCTGCCTACTTTCTAGGTGCCAAACACTGACTAGCAAAAGCACAATTTGCAGTCACCAAGTGGATTCTTCAGAGCAAATTGTGCCTGCTTGTTACAATCTCAATCACTCAGCCGAACTTAAATGTGAAAGTCACGAGCCATATTTTTATTTGTGGTTGTGGCTGAGTGATATTTTCAAATCTAAGAGCTGTAGTGCGCTGTGTAAATCTGCAGTTTAAGACCACAATGGTTGTTCAACATTCACACAAAACAATTTAGATTAATCATTCACATGAGAAGTCGGTGGCCTGCTCGGAAACATTTCAAAATTGAGCTGACAATGGTTATTCATCTCAAAGCCTCGGTCCTAACACACTTTCAAACGTCTTCTGATCTTCAAAAACAGCAAACACTGACAGGCGCAGAAGGGCTGCTCAGTGTCATTCAGTTCACTATATTCTGAATTCCATTGTAGCTCGCTTAAATTAATGTTAGAGTACTGCAGTGAATATGGAGCGTGACACACTAAGTAGACAGTGAGCAGTCTTGTTTATACACTGCAGGAAAGGCCAGTGAAAGAGCTAATCAGGCAATCACATTCAGACTTTGGTGAATTAATTAATCAAGCCCAAGTCACTGTAATTCATCTCTGGGTTCTATTTAAGTGTAATATAAGCAAAGCCTTCTTTGAGCTCTGCAGAAGTCCCGGGCTGCAGGGTATAATGCATGGAGAATTCATGAATGTGTGTTGCATCTCAAACACATGGGGAGTCCATGTCTTTGTAAGGGTTCTCTACGCAGTTAGAGATTCAGTGCCTTTATGTCAATCACCATTATTTAATTCTTTTTCCACATATTTTTCTGAGTGCTAATTACACAGTATTTACAATGTAAACAAAACAAACACCTGTTACCTTAAAGTTATTTCTCTCATTAAGTTTATAGTGTGCAAACATGAGATCTTTTTCCATCAAAATATTTGTAGCATGAGGCTTTTTGTTGGTTCTAGTAGTATTATGTTAATGGATAATACAGATTTTATATGGTTTGGTTTAATGGGTAATGGCTAATGTCATAATTTCAAATCTTGTTCCCAAATATTTTGACAAAGTTTTTATTTCTCTCATTACTTTGTGCAGAGGGGTTTACCCTGCATTTCAAAACGGTTGGTTTTTCTGTGGTTTAGAAACTAAAATCACTGTATTTGACTTTGGAATGAGTTGACCTACTGTATGTGTATCATGTATCTTACCTGAAGACACTAAAATGGAGGAAAGTTGCAATATAAAGTAGGTATTTATTTGTAATGGATCTGAAAATGGATCATCAATAACCAATATGAAATGGAACACATTGATCAGTATTTTAAGACTTAATTATGTTTTTGTACAGACTAATGTCTGACTGAAGTAAATTACCTTTGCTTTTCTAGAAGATGTATAGAGCCACATTAAACTTAAAGATAGCGATGCTTTGACAAGTGTCTTGAAGTTGTGAAACTGAGTGCCATATGGTTTGTGGAGCTTGGTTAATGTAAGTGGGTTAAACAGAGGAGATAACACATTTTGTGTAACAGTTCGCTGTGCATGAAATGGGTTTAAATCTAAATGGAATTTGTACTTCCTTTGTATTTCACCTCTAATGTCCAGGTGATTTATTTTAAAATGGCATATAACATTTTGTAACTCATTGAGATTTTCTATTGTAAAGCAACTAATCCTTGAAATGCTATTTGCACTTTCATAGTCTATACTTGATACATTCCCTCTTTATATGAAAAATGTTTGATGTGTGATGCCAATAAACTATGTGTTGAGTTTTAATGTGTGTTTGATTGAGGTCAGTGAGATACCCACATGCTGAGCAAGCAGAATCTTTTGGAGAGAAAAGAAAAACATCACAGAGCACCTACCTGGTTTTATAGGAGTGCTGAAGCTGACAGATTCTGTCCTTTAATGGAGTTCGTTTGGTTTCTGGAATCTGGTTTTCCCAAAGTATCTTTATGCTTCATTTAAACTTCAGGGAAAATGACACAATTTGATCTTCTCAACAACAAGACTGTTAAAACTTGTAAATGCAGCACTGATCACAGGATATCTGAACTATTTTGACATGTGACAGTAATACCATAAATTAATAGTTCAGTGGGTAAATTGTTCAGTCATTTTCTATTTGCCTTTACTTCTTTTAGTTTCTCGCTATACAAAACTGAAAATAACAATAGAGCTAAAGTTCAAGGGCGATAATAACAATAAAATATTAAGCACATCAATGCGATAGGTAGATTTATGTTAGTGCAGTACAAAAATCTCAAATGTGGCACCGTTAGGTTAAAAACACATTTTGTGCGGTGTATCGCAGTGGTTAATACTGATCCTGAGGTGTGACAAAACAAACCTGGGTAACACTTTATTTGAAGGGGTGTGCATAAGACTGACATAAACCCCATCATAACCATGACATAACACCTGTCATGAACATGAAGGAGTCTTTAATGTTAATGACTTGTCACTATTAAGTCGATTATGTAATTTTTAATGCAAAGTTGACATTCATTATGACAACTTGACATTAACCGACAACAGACAACATAACCTGTCATAAACATGCCATAGCAGGCCAACTGTGTATTTCGTGTGTGTGTGTGTATGTACAAAATTGCAACAGAATGAGAAATGTAATTTCCCCTTGGGTATTAACAAAGTATGCCTTCTTCTTCTTCAAATGATCAAACTTGAACTATTTAGCTATGATATCTTAATGCCAGGCCATTTAGCAGT
>JAJHUR010071140.1:0-23284 GCA_027495735.1 Lutjanus campechanus
TTTTTTTATAACTGAATGGGGATGAATGTTCACCCACCTGGAAGAAATCTTTCATCTTCACATATTTCTGTGCTCCACTAAAAGTCTTCTCGGGGTCAACATCGCTGCTATGAGTGATACGTTTAAATCCAATTATTTGGGATTAAATCGTAGTGTAAACCAGGCCTATTCAACTGGCCGTCCATGGGCCGACTCCAGCCCTTTAACATCCTCAATCTGGCTCTTTGATAATTCATAAATAAATCATAAAAACAAATCCTGTTTACCATGTTTGGATCAGCGTGCATGTGAGTCCAGTTTCTTACACATGAATGCTATTAAAATCTCATCACATACAAACTGAACTTTTCAGCTCTTGCAAAATCCAAAAAGGACCATTTCTCATTCTGAAATGTTTTTGATGTTGAACAATGGTGATGTTAATTAGTAAGCCAATTAACCCACACAACCCCAATGACATGTATTAAGTTTCAGTTCAAGCTGTTTAAGCAGAGAGAATTTAGGAGTCAAGGTGAATGTTAAATTGTGTTTAGGCAAAACAACAAGCTACTAATCTGGGAACGGTGCTTAATTTTATTTGTGTACATTTGCGGGTAATGATTCTTTTCCAATTGTGAAAACTAATAAAGTGGAGGAAAAAAACATTGTTTTACACACTTAATTTCCTAACTTTACAGGTCAGTCATAGGAAATGTAAACGTCCAGCCCCTTGGCACTTAAGTTTTTTCAAATCTGTCGTATCTAAAAGCGTAATCGAATGTGCCTGGTGTAAACAGTCAGAGTGAAACTTTAACATCTTAACCAATGATGGGATTTCCTAACATTTCCTAACAAGAACCAACGTCGTCTCCCACAGTGAGTGGTATCAGAAGTGGATGACACTGGATGATTCAGCAAAGTCTCAAGTATCTCAAGACTATTTTTGTCATCAGTCACAAAAAATACCTGTTACAGTCATAGATTGAAAGCATATTCTCGTCTTTGAATTTGTTTGTTTGGTGATGTTTTCTAATGATGAATCATTATCTGGTTAGTGCATGCAAAGGTGGAGGGAGACAGCAAGAAAGAGAGAGAGAAATGAGGAGAGAGGTGGAGTTTTGCAGGATGTTATCAACATCCTGTCTGTGTGACCTGGTGCTAATGCTTGTGTAAGACAGCAATCTGCAGGCTCTGGTTAATCCCTCTGAGACCAAAAAACAGAAAACACAAAATCTCTCTCTCTCTCTCTCTCATCACACATACACACACACACACACAAAGGAGAGAGAATCATGTTGTCGTATTGTCTTGTATTACTATATCATATAATATAGTGACATCCACTTTTGAAACCACTGGAATGAAAAAAGACTGTTTTACTGGCTTTGTTTTTCATTTTCAAGGGCTGATTCATCCAAATACCAAAACAACACATTTTCATACTAATCATAATGGTACCATGCAGAATGTTTGGTTTTCTCAAGTTTTATTTGAGATATTTATCTGCTTATCATCCGTTTATCAGGCATAAGGTAATTGTGTTGGTGTGTGCATGTGTGCGTGCGTGTGAGTGCTTTGTACATGCGTGTGCGAGTCAGTGCGTGCATGATCACTGTACCTACAGCCTGACTGGAGCAAATCTCGAATACTACTGGACCAATTATGTGCACATTAATGACTATATGCTGAAGGACCTCTGGATTCAGAATTGACCTCATTGAACATATTTGTGGCCATAAATCCGCTAATTATGACAAAAATACACACAAATATCAAATAGGGTAAAATAATGAGGTGATGACATTTTATATCTAAAAGGTCAAAGGTCAGCTTCACTATGACATCATAATGTTCAGGTCTCTATCTGTCCTCTGTACTCCTCTGTAAAAATAGCCTCTAAGTGAAGACAGCATGTTTCACTGTAAATTATTCACTGAAATGGCACATGTATAGTAATAACTTCCATTTTGCCAAAAAATACACTCAATACCTTTTAATCTTTTAGTTACAGGTCAATGTCATGGTATGTTCCATATTAAATTCCTTCAAAGTCTTCACTACATGCATTATTAGTCTGGACAGACATGAATTGAAAGTGCAACTTAACTTCAATCCAAAAATATTTTGGGGGTAAGTGTAATTTTGAAACTATACCCCCATATGTACTCTTCTTATGACCATTCAACAGAAAAATTGCTGACAGTGTATTCTGTGGATTTTGTTGAGTAACAGTGATGCTGTTTCCAAAAAGAGATGTTACTTAATGAAATATCTTCAACTATTGGATGGATTACAATGGAGCTGGGTGCAGATATGTAGGTAACACTTTAAGGGAAGGGACACAAAATTTTAAGTAGTTACCACGGAACAAATGAGGAACGAATGAGGAACTAATCACTGGAGAACCACTGGCCTGTTAATGAGTAATTCCTAATCAAATTATTATTTATACCTATTAGTTACCCTCTTTGTGTCCCCTGAAGGAAAGTCGTGCATCATACCGAGTGGATTACAATAAGAATAGTATCCATAAGGGTTTATGACCAAATTCCCTGTAAAAGTAATTACATTCCCATCATCCTTAGCTGTACTTTGCACTAATTACCAAATGTTAACATGCCAATGTGCTTAACTAAGATGGTGAACATTGAATATTATACATGCCAAGCATTGCCATTGTGAGTGTGTTGCATGCTGACGTTAGCAGTTAGCTCAAAACACTGCAAACACATATTGCATATAAAAAAAAATGTGAGAAAATACATTTTTTGTATCCAACCAACACTTAAACAATATAACCTTTGAAATGCAATACAGCTCCCTACAGTACTTTTGTATGCATGGCAGCAAAGAAGGGAACAAAACACTTCTTTTTCCAAGTAAAGTCCTCCACCCTCCACTATCTCACACACTTGTACTGAATAAGAGGTGTAAATAACCCAGATGATCACTACTCCCCAGCCAAACAGATGGATGCTCTCACGGTGCAGCAGGGTTAGCAGAGTGATAGAAAATGCAAGGGGAAAAAAAGAAAAACATCACGCAAGTATGCATGTAGCCAGAGATAGAAGTCATTTCCTGAGAAAGAGAGAGAGATAGAGAGGAGGAGGCCAGCAAAGTGCAGCTCCAGCTCTCCCAGGAAGTCTCTTAATGTGGGAAAGGTGAGAGCCGAAGCCAGGTTGGGTTTAAGGGTTAGAGGTAGGGTTATGGTGAGAGTGTCTATGGGCCTGGAGCTGACTAATGATGGATGGACAGGGCATGAAAGAGAACGGGAGGTGGAGGAGTTTGGGCGGAGGGGGTTCTTCCTGGTTTTTAAGCAGACATTAACAATCTCTCCTTTTCCTGCCAGCAGAGATGGTGTAGCAGTTCACATATTCGTGTAAACATAAACACATACACAAGGTTTGCACACCAAATATGATATGAAGCACTTAAGCTCAATTAACTGGTTAAGGCCCAGTAAATGTCCATTGATGACAGTGTGTGGACAAACCATATCTGGGCTCAGACGTGGGCAGAACTCCCCAGTGTGCAGGTATCACCAGCTGGCATCAGTTTGCTCAGAGCTCATCATCTCAAACTGCTTTTATTACAGGAAACTGCGTGTGGAATGAGCTCCAATCTGTCTCCCTATGACACATCTGTACTGGGGGAGCCCAGTGACGCAGGGGGAGTTCAAAAATAAAAGTAGGGAGTGAGCTGGTTGAGCTAGTATGTCTGTGTACTCATGTTTTTCAGTGTGAGAACCAGTTGAGTTTGAGATGTTCAAAGTGAGGATAGGATACATACAGGAATTTAGTGGAATTATTTAAGCCAAGTATTATGAAAATAATCAGAATTTACAAACATGAGTTCTTCTAACTTGAGGTCTTTTGACTTGAAATGATAAGTTGAATGAATGTATTGTACAGAGTCAACTCATTAAGTTAAGTTTCTAAAGAAACATTATCAGCATATTGACAGACTTCCCAGCATGCATTGCTTGGGAGTCAAAATTCTCCTGACACCTTCCTTTTATATACTTTGAAAACTTGCTGTGTGTCTCTGAAAGACTTCATTCACAATAATGAAAATACTGTGAACAACAATGGAGGTTAGTACTGAAATCAGTTCCTACCCCCTAACACTTGTATGTGAAATGTATGTGAAATGTAATGAAGTTGTAGTGTAGTGTAATTTTAGCTCTTTGTCTGAAATGAGGAACTGATTTTTCAAACTGAGAAAATGTAAAAAGGAAATTAAACTTGTTTATTACATTCATGAGTGTGACTGGAGAGAGAGTGATTCAACGTAATATCTGAAGCTTAACACATTTTCTCAAGTACAACTAAATTAGTGTCAAATTAATTTGACTATAAAAGTTTATTTGTTTTGAATCATTACTAATTTATCCCAGCCTGTCCTTTCAAATTCAGCCAACTTAAAATTTTAAGGCAGCATGGATTCTTCTTTTTTTTTAAAGTTGTAACAAATACTTATTTTTACAGTGTATTTTCCCCAGATATTTATTTAAAATATTTATAATAATCCTAACTTCTTAGGGCTAGTCAAGAGTTTAAGTTTAAGATAAGTGTTATGGTCACGCTTAGCTTTGAATGATGACTTTGTTTTAGGTTAAGGTTATAATCAACCTTTACCTCTTGCTTTTGTGTGTGCTTGTGTGTATTTGTATTTGTGTATGTCATGTATGTGCGTGTGGTCCTGCTGAAATGATAGATGTGTGGAGAGGGAGGAGCATGAGGCGGCAGGCAGTAAACAGTGAGACATGCATGTAGGAGGTCTGGGTGCAGACTAAAGCCAGAGCTGTCAGGATTGCAGACAGAGATAGAGATAGATCCCATCCCTCCACACTCTGCCACTTGGCCATAAACCTTCCCACCTATCAGCCATAATGACCGTCAGACCAATAGATGACGAGTTCACTGTGGTGCTGGGGTCATCAGCATGGCCCCCGAAAACCGAATCATGCACCGGAATATATTAAAACCAAACCCCATTGTGTTTTTGCTCACATTTTTTGTTTTACTTAAGATCACAGTGTGGTGCCATATATGTCTTCTGCAGCAACAGCATTCACATAATGGTGGCATTGGCTAAGTCCTTTGTTACTTGAGATAAACCACTTAATCATAGGCAAAAGGTTTTATTCCTTCTAATTTTTGTGAATTTTGTGAGATTAAACAGCTCCGTGGATTTAGGCTGCTTTAAACACATAATTGCTACCTCAAAGAAGAATATACTGTAATGAAAAGGCCATCAAAAAATGTGGACACAAACCTCAACAAAGATTAAAGATAAAAAAGAGTGATTACGAAAACCACATACATACAAGACAGAAAGAATTGAACTTCATCTTTACTGTGGTCTTTAATATACAATTTTGCCTTTTTTATTTTTAAGTTAGTTCTTATTTTGAGTAATAATCCTCTAAATAAAAACATGATATACCATTTACAATTTTACATTTTCTAATGTACATACAGTAAACACATATAAAGGTACCCAGTTTATTTTATCTTATCATAGTAGGCTTAATTTGCAGATGTACTGCAGAAGCATTCTGACTATTTTCATCTGATTATTTTTGATGATGTTAGTAAATAGTATAGCTATCTAATACTTTAATGTGAATTTATGGTGAATAAGATTGATTTATTTATATATGTATTTCAGTCTACATTTCAGAGGCAGATTTAGATTAATGCTGAAAATATAGTCAATAAATTAAGAAATTATTCAGACAAAGTGATATGTATATTAATGCATTAATAATCATAATCCAATAATACAATCTGAAATGGGTCATTCTGCATAACAAGTTTTACTTTTGTTACCCTTATTATATTTTGATGCTAATACTTTACTGCTTTTTGAAATGGAGGACTTTCATTTATAACAGTATTTTCACTGTAACTGCAACTTTTACTTAGTATTAGATCTGAATACTTCTTCCACCATGACATCTATTGTAAAAATTACACTAACTGCACATGGTAAGAATTGTTTTAGAATTACACTGAATACATTTTAATAGGAGAATCTGTTGCTGTAAGAAATGTGCACATGTTTAGAAGAAGGAATCAAAACTGGTGTGCAGATCATGTGACAATGTTTTTGCATCACAGATTATTACTGGATCCACTTCTCTTGATTAGGGATTGGTGTATAAATTAGACTGTTATATTTTGTTATAAATATCCAGATCTAGCCATGTATGAAGCAACACTGTGCCACAGAGTGCTAAAACAGACTTAAACTCAATATGTGACAAATGAAAACTCAAAGATTGCAGAGTTGATTGGTTGATGTAATTAATATGTGTTACATCATTACATCATGAGATTATGTACATGTTGTTGTTTTAATACTAAAAAAAATCAGTCATCCAGTGTGAATCTTTTTTTTTTCCCAGGGGTGGTTTACTTCTCCTTATGCAGGGCGGGGTGGTGTGTATAAGTGTGTGCATGAAGGTGGAAGTAACCCCTCTTCTGACCTTCTTTGCGCCCAGGGGTCACACATTGTTCAGGAGGATGCAGACACCCAGGCTGATGGATGACCGTTCAGACTGCTTCCCTGGGTTCATACTTACTCGGGAAATCGTAATTCACCCCCTGGGAGAGGCCAAAGGCGGACCAGGTCCCCTCTTCTGCTCTGCGCTCATTTTCTCCTGGATCCAGGATGCAATGAAGAGGCTGGGAGCTCAGCTGCCTTGGCGGAGCTTTAAGGAGAGGTGGAGTAAATCTTCAGCCACAGCTGTCCCCTCTCCAAACTCTACAGAGCAGTGCTGGGCTGAGGACTCGCGCCGTATATGGTGCAACCAAAAATACAGCTTGTTTTTGTCTTTGCTGCTTCATCGTATACACACTACTTACGCACTCATGCACATTTACTCTTTGTCATCAGAGGATGTGATGACAGGATGATACACTCATGACCCAGTGTTTAGTGTGAATGTGATTGTGCTGGAGTGTGAGCTTGAGCTAAACACCTTCAATTTTCTACATTTTATATAATTTGGTCCACTTTGTGAGTGTTTTCATTGGCCTTTGATCCTTCAAAACATGGCAAAAATAAACTTGTGCCTGGATTGCTTTAAAATTTTACGTTGACTGAATTTTAAAAGAGTTGTGGTACTTTTGTAATAATTCAAAACAAACAACTTTTCTAGTCAAATATACTTGATATTAATTCAGTGAAACTCAAACATGTTAAATGAGCTTAGAATATTAAGTGGAACCCACTCTTCAACAATAAAAACTAATTTAATTTCCTTCAACATCTTCTCAGTTTGAAAAGTCAGTTTTTTATTTTTCTTCAAACTATAATGCATGATGGGAAGTCTGCTAATATGTTGATCATATTTCTTTAGAAACTTAAAGCTACTACAGTACAAGCAACTGGTCATGAAACAGACTCACTTTGTTACTGATGATTCTCTGATTTAGATATTCTTAATGAGTGCCACAAGTTTTGTCTTGAAATCAGACTAAACAAGCCTATGTTTACATTTTTCCAGGCAAAGTTACAGTGAATAGTACATTACCCAGTTAAAAAGTAGCAGGAGGAGATTGTTATTTAGATAGAATTTCATTTTTGCGATAATATTTTGTGGATATTATGGTGGAAAAATGCTTTCATCCACCTCCAAAATCAGCAAAATAGTTTGTTATAGTAGCTTAAATTTAATGAGTTGGTTAAACTCATTAAATGACTTATTTTAAAGTGCAGAGACACGGCAAGTTTTAATCATACCAGTGCAGTGCATAGTTTCTTCATACTATGAACTCTTATGCAATGCATGCTGGGAAATCACTTGCTAATATGCCAGTCACACTTTTTAGAAACTTAATTTGACTGAACTCGCTACAGTTCATTCATTCAACTCATCATTTCAAGTCAAAAGACTTCAATTTAGAAGAACTTGTGTTTGTACCTTTTAAAATGTTCTGTAAATAAGTAGTAGAAATTGAAAGTTTAATTAATTTGCATTAATAAAACTTACATTAAGAAATGATTAGTGTATTTTCTAAATTCCAGTATGATTTTTTACAGTGCATGGACACAGCTGTTATAACCCTTTTTGAGGTTCAAGGTCAAGTCATGTTTTACCATCTCAATCTGTGAGTTCACACTGTATGTATGTGTTTTGCAACATCAAAATATATGTGAAAACCTCTCCTTTCCACGTGAGACACAAGAAAAAAGCCCCTCTCTCATGGAAACATGCTTGTTCAAACCACAAAAGGTACTCTCACATCCCCAAACTTTGACGGAACTCTCTCAATTTCATGCCCAAAATAACACTGAAAAACAACTTTAACAATACTTTCTCACACGGCCATGAAGTGGACATGTGGTCATGTTGGAGCCAGTGCTCAGCTCTAAAAATCAGTGTGGTTAAAAAACATAAAGAAGCACGAGTTGCATACAAGACACGTTGTCCATTAGTTTGCTTGACTTTACTACATAATGACATCATAGGTCACTCAAGCTACCTAATGGGGCCAATGACCAAGACTGATGATTCCTCAGCTCAGTGCACGCCATCACCACCCGCGCTCTCTGCCAAGTATTCAATTAGGTTCAGTGAGTAATTGGGTGTAGATGAGGTAGAGATCATTGTTAGGCTCGATGTGGAAAGTCTTGGAAATGTGTGCGTGTAGAAGGAGAGAGAGCATTTTGCCTGTCGTGTCTCGAGTGACTTAGTAATAAAAGGAGTTTCTAAACAGACCACATAAACACTCAGGCGGACGTCTCTGGAGCTGTCCACGGCTTCCACACCATCTGCTTGTGTGGCAGGATCATTAATTAAATTTAAAGTTAACGGAAAAAGACAGGAAAGCACATTAAATAGACAAAGTGCAGTCCCGGACTGTAAAAACCTCACGTAACATTCCCTGGTATCAAAACTAGATATTTCATTCCCAAAAAATTCTAAATATGCACTTTTAGGGAAAATGCGTTTTTACCGTTAAAAAACAGTAGGATAAAAATAATGTTTTACAGTACACTATGTAACAAGCCATACTTTGTATCAAATTAGACAAAAACTGGAAACAATATGTTCTTTATTAGACAGTATTGGGTAATTAGGTACACATTACATCATAATTGTACTGAAAACTAAAGTGTATTATTTCTATTTTCATATTTTGTGAACTTTAGTTTAGAGTACAGTTTTGTTGTAATGTGTCCCTAATTACCCTGTTTAAGTCTAATAAAGGGTCAAATACTGTCTATTTCTAGATTTTGTCTAATTTGATACAAAGTACAGCAGCACAATTATGTCTTATTATTGTATTGTATAATTAACTACAAACAACTTTAATACTAAACCACAGTGTGTTTCTGTATCAGCGTGCAGTGGTTTTATGTGATGGCTGGTTTCCAGATAAGATCAGACTTCAGTATCCTCCACAGGACCACAACCTTAGTTAATGTGTGCACCTCCCCACTGACTTTCCCTTAATAACCTCCACTGAGACTC
Source organism: Lutjanus campechanus (assembly GCA_027495735.1). Taxonomy (NCBI): domain Eukaryota; kingdom Metazoa; phylum Chordata; class Actinopteri; order Lutjaniformes; family Lutjanidae; genus Lutjanus; species Lutjanus campechanus. Next base: position 9,467 of record JAJHUR010071140.1, read on the forward strand.
TTAAGTCTCTTTTGACAGCAACAATCTTTCGCCTTATCTATTTTTTTTCCTGTTTGCTTTTCCTTTATGCTCAGCTGTAATTGTTGAAACAACAACGGACATGACTGACAGAGAAGAGTTGCAGTTATCAAGCTGAGTAAACACAACATAAGCTTCTCTGACAATGCAGCCAAATCGAAGCTGTAAGAACTTGTTACTTGTTGCAGACAATACAAAATAATTGTAATTTCTTATACTGTATCATATTCTTGAGCTACATTTATAAATGTTATTATCACATTATAACCACTATACTCTGCAGGGCAGTTGCAAGGAAATAACTGTAATTGTGGTGGTCTCGTGTATGACCCCTCTAGGTTTTTAATGTAGCAGAAATAACAAATAAACAATTTTCCCAGAAAGCGCAGAGATAGATATGATCTGCTTTTCCTGAAGGAATCACTTTGGAAAATGAGGGAATGGAATTGACTGTAGCGTGCATCAAGATGAGCAACACTGCCAAGTGAGGCCAGAACCTGCTTGTTATCAGTGGCACAAATGCAGCATGTGGAAGAAGAAATCTGACCATATGACACACACACACACACACACACACACACACACACACACACACACACATACACACACACACACACACACACAAAAAAAACACACACACACACACACACAAGTATTTCTAAGTTATAATAAAAGTAAAAGTAATTATATTTATTATATTGTTTATTATAAAGAGTACAGTCTAGACCTCTTTATGAAAAGTGCCCTGAGATAACCTCTGTTATGATTTGACACCATACATATAAAACTGATTTGACTTGGTGGATTTTTACCATCATTCACGTCAATGGACAGAACAGCAGAACAGATAATTCATCAAACTGTATTTGATGAGAGTGAGAAATAATTCAGTAATTGTAAGGGCATCACTTTGTGTTGAAAAGTAATGAGGACATAAGGGCTCACATGAAATTTTTTTTTACACATTCTTATACAACATATGCAATTTTAGATGATGAAATGCGGGGATATGTGTGAGGTCAGTGTTATGAAAGCCCACTTCTGCCAATGGTATTGCAAAAGATAGTCATAGTCATGTCTGTAAGTCATGAAAATGAGAAAGTCTCACAAAATAATGATTTAGTTTATCAAAATTATGAATCTTTCTCAAGATAAAGATTCAGTATCTCAAAATAATGAGAAACTGTCTTTTAATATATATTTTATAATGCTTTGAGGAGGCTGTCATCCATGTCTCTGAAACTGCTGTGTTGTCTGCATACTGCATCCTAACATGAGTGAAATTCAACTTATAATGGCTTATTGTATGTTTTCTTATTCTGCAAATAAATTCAGCATTCTCATTTGTTAGTGAACATATTCCTTGGTACAAGCTATTTTTTAGAAATAATTTTGACAAATTAAGGTTTAAAAAAAATGATGGGAACAAAATAAGCCCAGTGTGAATGACACCGTTTGTGAATAAACCCTTTTTTATGTATAAATTCCAACACAGCGCTTCATTTCAAACTTACTTTTATGCAAAAGAAATGTAATGTAATGTGTGAATAATCTTTGGCTTTCGTTTGCCACTAGAGGGCAATATATGACTGTGTCAGCTAAGGGTGGTTTGTCCAAGATGCTTCCTTTCAGTCTAATGCCTTCTGTAAAAATCTTTTAACAAAAACGCAATAAAAAGCAACTTAGAGTCTTATGAAAAATGAAATATCTTTCAGTAATAGGACGTCTTCCAACAAAATGCCATTTCCTCTTTTTCTCAAGTTTCACTATTTCCTTTTCTTGCTTTTGTGCGTTCTTATGACATGAGCCTCACTTTTTGCCCTAAGTTACATAAGCAGGATTTTCCCCTGCACACTTTCTATTGATGTGAACTGTAAACTGTGTAAACCATCATGGTTAACTAGCCATAAAGATCTGCTTCACTGGTCCTCGGGGCTGCTCCCTTTTCTCTCCTTTCTTCGGGACCCAGCAGTGGACGGTAAAATGCAAATCTTGTGATAAAAATACATTTGAACTTCTCAGGGGGTTGCTGCTTTTAAACATGCAAATAATTCACAATTTCTCCTGTCTACCAGAATTAGTCTCCCTCTAATGATCCAAATTTTGCCCAAATACATTTTTATTATTGCATTATGTTCGTCATCATGGAATCTATTGACCTTGGATGACACAGTGCACCTACGACAGTTTCCAAATCACTCTGAAATTAACAAGATTCATTGTGTCAATGATATTAGCGCTTAACTACCAGGTAATTCCACCTCAGTCATGTGATGGTCAAGTTTGGAGTTTGGTATTTCAAAGGGGGAAGTATGTACTGTCACTGTACTTTCTACTAAGGCATGTGGTCGGCAGACAGCATGGCCCACAGGCTCCTTCAGCTGTACTGGAACCATTTTAGAGCAACTTTAAATAATCTCTGTCCCAGCAGCACCTGTTGCCTGGCCATTGTGTGGCTTCTTACTCAGAAAGAGGTTGTGTAATCAATGTGACTTATACAGTCGGTCTAACGATATAGTTGGAAACAAGGTTTAAAACCACAAAGATCTTGTTCCTCAATTGATAACATGTAATCAACCACATATTATTTAAAAATGCAAACAAAACTACTCACAAATTATTAATGCAGTGTTCAGAAATAATAATGTCTGTTATATGTTTTGGAGCAAACAATAAAGCAAACTGCCAAGTGTTGTGAACATTTTAAAGTTGGAACGGAGTTTCTAGCAGGAAGTATGAATGAGTGGGAAGAGGCTGAAGATGAGTAAATCTGAAGGGTTGAGTTCCATCATAACTAACCTTCAAAGAAAGTTGAATATTTTGAAAAGTTGTAATCAGATTTGAAAGCAAAGTAAATGATACACAGCATATGAAAGATGGTGAACATTTTGATGTCTGAATGGCGTTTTAAAAGTATGAAGGAGTACAGTAGATAAGAGTTGACAAAATGTGAAAATGTGAAAATGCAGTAGTTTTCATTTCACAGAGAAAATCTTGAATATCTTGAAAGTCTGAAAGACATCAATGAGAAAAGTAATAGCGCATGTCCTAATTGAGCTGAATATTTTGGTTCATGCATAACCGACAAGTATCCTACGATGGGTGTTAAAAATAGCAACTAATAATAAGAACTGCATCTTTTATTAAGATCAGTGTTATTATTTTATTTTGTTTATTGCTGCTGTGCATGTCTGCATGTATCAAAAGGTGGTTATGGTCAGTATTGCTTGGCTGTGTTTTGTTTCTTCTTGTTGCTTGCATATACATGCCAAAATAGTGTTTGTTGTTGCTGTATTATTTTACTTAGATGAGCTGCACCAATCAGTCTTTACTAGGCCTGGTCCAACACTGAAAAAAGAGAATTGTTGGACCAACTTTAAAAAACTACTTCAATTGGTAACACACAAAAGGATTAAGATTTTTAGAAGGTTAACAAGTTTGTTAACCTTGCTTTAAGTCAGATGTTTCAACTCAAAAGTTTGCATTAATGCAGCTTAAATTTAAGGCAAGTAAACTTAAAATTTTCCAACAGATTTTTGTCCTCTACCAAAAAGTAAAATATTGCTTCTTAACAACCTAATATAGTTTCCGTTTTTTAATAGTAAGATTAGTGTATCATTTTAGTTTGTTAAATGTAATTAATATATTGTTCATGTTACCCTGACTTAAATATAGCTGGTTTGGTTCAGGGAGTTTATAAAAACTTAAACAACATGATTTAACCAATTCAGGTGAACCATTTTATATTTCATTATTTGATTTCAAAATGTAATTTTACCTTGCATTAGACTTTTTTCCGAGTCACCAAGAGGAAATGGAGGCTCAACAGCAGGGGGAAGAATCTGGAAAAGATGTGGACATAATGACATTGGTTGCATAATTACTATGAGAGACTTAACTGAAATAAGAATTGCAGGTTAAGAGGACAGGATGCAATCAGACCAAGACCAAAGAAAAAGAAAAGGACATCACATAAACACTGAGACAAAAAAATTGAACAGAGCTGTACAGCCAGCACAACAAAATGCTGACTGATCAAGCAGTCCATCATAACAACAAATATGTAGATGCTGTTGATTTGGGGAGAAATAACAGTGATCAGACGTGGGTAGCCATCATTCAGAGGAGTGGAAAGACCACCAGCAAGGTATGTTCCTGACCAGGCGTAAGATTTACACCTGGTCTTAGCAACACTTAAGTCTACTTAGTACTGTCATAACTATTAGTTTGGTATTTAATGCCAAAACCAACATAACTTAAGACCAGGCACAGTGCAACCAGCCCCTGTTTGTTTGTTTGTTTGTTTTGTTTTGTTTTGTTTTGTTTTGTTTTTTTGTTTTGTTTTTTTTGTTTTGTTTTTTTGTTTGTTTTTGTTTTTTTTGTTTTTTTTGTGCTGCATCACTTGTGTTTTGTCTTGAAGAATTCTTGTTTTGTTATTGTCTTCATGGTGTCTTCATTGTGTAAAATTGTGTGACTTTTTTAGGTTTCAAAATGCCGAAGTACTGCAGTTGAAAACTGACCTCATCAATAAATAAACAAAAATGAATTGAAAAAAATAACACATATTTACACACATTATAAAAGGAGTTAATTCACAATATCTGTTGAGGTGGCAGAAAGTCTGTTTCTCAGGTATCTTTCTGTTACCTCATAACCATCACCTTTTTGGTAACCCACATCCCGCCACCTCTGCACTTTGCATGCACACACACACACACACACACACACACACACACACACACACACACACACACACACACACACAAACATGCGCAGTGAGCACTGAGCTGTGAGCTGCATGTCAATACAGCTCTCATGCTCCCCCGACTCTGGTTCCCCAGGGAGCGTCACCCCACCCTGGTCTTCCCCTCCACCTCGACATCCATCACCTTCTTTTTCTGTTGATAAGTTTTGTTTTGCTTGAATATGAAACAAAAGTACACCATGCATAGGTCTTGGTTTTGAACAAGTATCAGCATTTTTTAAGTAGTATTTTCTTTATTCTTTTTCTAATTATGCTTCTTGACTTGTTGTATTTGCTTTCATCCATATTTATTTTTCTTGTCTGTGTTTGTAGTTTTGCACCAACATAACATAGCATATTCACTGTATGTGAAAACCTACTTTACATTATACCCTGATTGTATTTCTGATTTTGTGCACATCCCCCAACACTGTATTTGTACAGTACGTGAATTAAAAACCATCTCTGAGGGTCTGTCTTCAAGATATTCAGCCTGTAGATTCTTGCATTCAAAATACTGCGATATATTGTTTAATCTGATCTAAAATGTCAGCATTTAATACCGTTTTCATCACAAACGGGTGAATTCCCTCCCATTCATATTTGTTTCCCACAAACCAAAGTTTACAAAAAGCTTGAATTGTCTGATTCGTTTCCAAAGAAGGCCTCTGTGCTGACTGTTCCTCTTTTCAGTAGAGAAGTTGTGTGCTGGACCATCTTCCTGTGCTTCCTGTCCAGAGACAGATCAGGCGGTCAGGGATCACTCTTGTCAAGAGTGCAGCAACCAGGACAGAGACTGATGCAACTCACAGCTGTCACTTCACCCACTGATTTAGATACAATGTGCCCAGTCTCCTACTTTGAAATCACTACTTTAAATCCAGGCCTGTGATCACTTTAGATTTTGTACACTAACAGAGATCACATTTATGTTATATAGTTCATTTGTTCATTATTACTTTGAACTTGATCAGTGTTAACATAAATTGCTGTGATCAGTCAAAGATCATGTCATAATATATCTGTGTTGACAACAACCGTAATATTTTGAAAATGAAATACTGATATCATGTCAATAATAAACATATGATAATATTGTGTCAACAATCCAGCACCTCTTAAAAATACTGTATACTCTTAAAGTCAAGTAAACCTGATATTAAATCAGTTGTACTCAAGAAAACAGTTTCAATATGCTTACCAACCAACAACTGCTCAGTCACAGTCACAATGATGAACATTACAAGTAAATTTGATTTGGGGTAGGGACGGAACTCAGTACTAACCTTCATCATGGTTAGTTTTTCATTATTGTGAAAAAAAGCAACAACCATGTCTTAGTCTTAAAGTTCAGACAAGTTTTCGTCATACATTTTTTCTTCAACCTATGAACTCTTACACAATGCATGCTGGGAAATATTATTAGTTGAATCCACTAAATTCCTGTATTTAAAAAAAAAAGTTAATAAACAAAGTTAAAGATGAAAACATGGTAATTTTGTAGTGAAAATCTGATATTGTGATAGCCCTACTACAAAGATAACCTTTGTGCCTTTATATCATGTTATTCTGGTGAGGCCTTGAAACCTGGCTAATCATTAGTTAAAAACATTAAGACCACATACACTGAGGGACGGCAGATTGATATTGTTGTTACAATATTTTGAAACTCATGGCAGGTTACAATAAACCACTTTCCCGTAAATCAGCATACTTCCTTATCTTCACTTTTACATGTCAAATCTTTCTTGCCACATCACACAATTTCCAATTTTTGCACATTTCTTTACAACTGTCTTGTTGTTTTCAGTATAGATGTTGATTTATAAGATTTATAGCACTCGAACATTAATGTCTGACAGTTTTTTAAGTGCTTCATCTAACAAAATCAACCGTGAAGAAGACCTCAGTAGGTACGAGGCTCATACGATCCTTTGTTTTGAAGTACATGAACTGATACTGATTAGAGGATATGATCCCTGATCAGTGGCTGGCTACCATGGTGTGTGTGTGTGTGTGTGTGTCTACACGTGTGTGGTCTGGTGGCTTTCTCCCTGCGTCCCAGGATGTGGGCTCTCCGTCCACCTGTCTCTCCACTGACAGCGTCCTCAGAGCTCTCCCAGTTCCTCTCTGGATGCCTATTCTCATCTCACCCACACTGACTATAAACCAGCGTCCTCCCCAGAGACACCACCAACGCCTTTAGCACCACTGCTTGCATAACACAACCTGTTCACGGCAAATCACAGCTTCCTTCCAGGGCATTCTTTGCATACATGCATGTTGTCTCACTCACCTGCACAGTATGACATGAATGAGACCTATAATTAAGCTGGTTAAAGTTGTTTTCAGATTTACAAAAGGCTTCTCAAATACAAACCCCAATTCCAAAAACACTGAGACACAAAACAGAATGCAATAATTTGCAAATGCAAATTTTCAACCTATATTCAATTGAAAACAATAAAAAAGACACAATATTCAGTATTCAAACTCATAAACTTTATTGTTTTTTGTGAATACCCACTCATTCTGAATTTGATGCCTGCAACATGTTTCAGAAACGTTGGGACAGGCTCAACAAAAGACAGGGAAAGTTTAAAAAAAAAAAACAGCAGTTTGGAATATTCCACAAGTAAACAGATTAAATGGTAACTGTCTTTTGTATAATGATTGTGTATGAATCCTCAAAAGGCTCAGTCATTCACAAGCAAGACTGAGGCGAGGTTGGTTCACCACTTTGTGAAAAACTGCATGGGCAAATAGTACAACAGTATAAAAAAACATTTCTCAAAACAAAACTGCAAGGAATTTAGGGATTTTACCCTCTAGAAGATTCTAGAAGAGAATCAGAGAATAAATCTCTGTGGGCAAGGGGAAAGGTCGAAAACACTCAGCATTTGGGAATTGAGGACAATAATTGTTGAAGTTTTGAAAGTGAAAGTCCTTCTTATTCTTGCTCAGCATACCACTTTAGCTGTTCAACAGTCTGGGGTCTCTGTCTCTGTCCTATTTTGTGTTTCATCTTGCACCACACATTTTCAGTGGGAGACAGGTCTGGACTGCAGGCAGGACAGTCTAGTGCCTGAACTCTTTTACTGTACTACAAAACCCCGCTGTTGTAACAGAACGTGTCTTGGCAATGTCTTGCTGAAATACGCGAGGACGTCTCTCAAAAAGACGTCATCTGGATGGCAGCATATGTTGTTCCAAAACCTGTATGTACTTTTCAACATTAATGGGGCCTTCACAGATGTGACTGTTAATCATGATGCCATAGGCACTAGTAGACCACCATACCATTACGGATGTTGATTTCTGACCTTTGTTCCAGTAACAATCTGGATGGTCCTTTTCCTCTTTAGCCCATATGACATGGTGTCCATGATGTCCAAAAACAATCTGAACTGTGGACTTGTCAGGCCACAACACACTTTTCCACTTTGCGTCAGTCCATCTAGATGAGCTTGGGCCTAGAGAGGTTGGTAGTGTTTCTGGATGTTGTTGATATATGGCTTTCACGTTCAAGTGTGTTTACTGACAGCAGTTTTCTGAAGTGTTCTTGAACACATTTAGTATGCTTTATACAATTATGTTGGTTTTTAATGCAATGCTACCAGAGGGGTTAAACATCACGGGCAGTCAGTGTTGATTTTCAGCTTTTCCCCTTACCTGCAGAGATTTATCCAGATTCTGTGAATCTTTTAATGATATTATGATTTTTAGATGGTGAAATCTTTAAATTCCTTGCAGTTTAGTGTTGAGAGATGTTGTTCTTAAAGTGATGATCCTTGCCACAATCTTGCTTGTCTGAACCCTTTGAGAAAGCCCCTTTCATACCCAATCATGATACTATTACCCATAACCAATTAACCTGTTTACCTGTGGAATGGTTCAAACAGTTTCTCAGTCTTTTGTTGAGCCTGTCCCAACCTTTTTGAAGCATGCTGCAGGCATCAATTTCAGAATGAGTATGTATTTACGTATGTAAATTATATGTATTGAATATAAGTGTGAAAGAATTTGCAAATCATTGCATTGTGTTGTTTGTTTGTTTGTTTTACTTTTATAAAATGTCCAATTTTTTTGGAATTGGACTTTGTACACTAAACCACAAATTGCAAAACTATGTGTCTCATGAAGGTGTTTTTCATGAGAACTTGTAATTATTCTCATCAAATTCAAGCTGACAAACACAGTGGAAAACAACAACAGCTTAACTGAAAGGTCAGTGCTGAGCCTGCAGCCAAACCGGGACACTGCATGAAGGGACTGAGGAGTCAGCAATACAGACATATCCGGAAACAACAAAAATAGACAAAGTAATTCATTTAATCTGTGAGGACAAATTCTGAATTTGAAGTTATTCCTCTTTTTTGCTTGATTTCCTTGAAGCGCTGTTCTTCACAAAATAGGTTCTGCTTCCTTTAAGCGTCTACAGTACAACCCAGCAGATTTAAATGCTATTGAGCAGATGGCCATGGTTACGTACATGGTGGCAACATCAGTTCTGTTTGTCACTCGTCTCTAATGATTTATTGTGGGAAGCCTCAGACGCCACAAAGAGATGTTGCAATATAAAGAGAACCACATTGCAGACACTGGAAATGTGAACAAAAAAGAGGCTCTGTTAGCAGAAATGCACACAAGCATGTGCCTCCTTCTCTTCCTACTATGTTTTGCTCAAAATTCAACCTATAAGTAAAAGTATAGGGGCAGTTCCAAGAAACTGGGTATTGGAAGTAAGAGTACTCTCTGTGAAAAATGGTTCCTCATCCATAGTTCTTTCTCGGTCTGTTGATTTTACTGTGTTTTCTTAACGACGAGCACATGGGCACCCTGTGTTTGACCGGGAACCAGGAGATACCCTTAATGAGTAAATACTTTCAGGCCCTCAACCACAGTTTCTCAGTGTGGAGCCAATGTGCCAGTGCCAGCCCTCTGAAACATTTTGTGTGGCCTTCAAATGTGAAATGAAATGCATGCGTTATGTTTTATTTGTAGTCTCTTTCACTTTCAATATCCCACTTTTATTACTCTACTTGGCTACTGCGGCAATCTTTGCCTCCCTAACAAGTGTCTTTCAGGTCATAGATATATTATACATTGATATATTATACATTGCTGGCACATGTCAGCGTCGCCACCATATTGGTCCTATCATGGCCTGTGAACAAATACATAATATGTAAACAAGTGAGCTGCATTTATTCTGGATAAAAAGCACTTGCCTTTACACTTCTCAACTGAATGTCAAAGACATGTCATATATTCAGGGTTTATGATCTACAAAGTATAGGAAAAGATGTTTTTTTATCTACTCCACGTAGATCAGTGGCTCCCAATTTTTGTTGGCAGGCCCCCTTTCAGAAGCCAAAAGAAATTTTACTGATAGCAACTAATAAAAAAGGATTCAAAAGTTGAATTTTAGTGAAATAAAGGTCAGCATGACAACATCAGCAAACACTTGCTTGTTTATTTCTCTACTTTAACAATAGTCATTCAACTTTGTTTCACTCTTTATTTCCCTGGTCATCTGCACCTCCCCTGCATTTTAATTATTTTTATCCACAAAAAAAAACTCCCCAGTTTACATGTATTTATTCACTAGCCAGTCTTGATGAAACCAATATGGTGGCAACGTTGACTTATGATCCAAGGGCCAGTGCAGCATCTACACATGTCTATGCTGTCAGGTTATGAATAACAACTTAAATAAAGCTGCTGGCTGCATGGTACTAGGCCCCTCATGGTACCATGACACCCCTATAAAAATGCTGCATGGTGGAGGAGAATTTCAGAAAAAAAATGGATCAGCTCTTACTTTGTCAAACCTCAGAGACATATAAAGTAATATAAAGTTATAAAGTAATCATCTGCCTCATCTACAAACAGATGAAGGATTTTAATGGTAAAGGCCATTTTGAGGCCAATCACAAATCATGAGTTTTCCTGTACTGCACTCAATCGTATGCTGGCTCCCTAAATTGGCACTCAGTCATCAAAACTTTGAGAACTCCTGCTCTGCCGTCCCGATCTTTCAGTTGTGTTTGTGCTTTTAAAACAATATTCAAAGGTTCCAGGATTTCTATTATATTTTTTAAATTAACATTTGCAACCAGATATTGTACAAGGCTTAGTTTCCAAGTTCACAAACAGTATGGAACAGGACAGTAATTATATCACTGATTACACTGTATAAATGTTTATCATAAATAATTTGTTAATGCAGTCTCAGACATAGGGGGCGGGGGTAGAGTCAGTTTCCTGTGACACTTTTTGAAGTAAGTTCCTGTTCTGTGGAACTTAGATAGAACTCCCCCATATATATAACCACATGCACACACACACACACACACACACACACACACACACACACACACACACACACACACACACATGCACAGACAAAATATTCCACCTGTGCTTTTATTCAGTCAACCATTGATTATTCTAATTTAGGTAATAGGTTTTATCCAGAGATGTCATATGAGGAGCACATGACTTCTTTCACTATGTGATCTGTGTGAGTCATTGCAGCAATTTTTTGATTATTAAAAAAACTGGTTGACTGAGTGACCCTACTACTCATTTATTGTATGAGACTACAGTGGTATTACTTTATTTAAGGGGGCTTATATCAATGTATTTGTTATTTCATCTTTATTTTTGTTTTTATACACTGTTTGTCTGGATTTATTTGGACACAATTAGCTTTTTTGTCCGTGTATATAAGGCTTACAGTATTCAGACAATTTTCAATAAGATCCAAGCTTTCTAGTCGAAGCTTTTTAGTTTGGATTTTACCGTACACTAGCAGACGTAGCAGCATTTATAATGACCATGTCTTTTGTATTGGGGAACTGAAAATGTTTCTTTGCGTTTTTGCTTGTTTGTGTGTGTGTGTGTGTGTGTGTGTGTGTATGTGTGTGTACATCTATGGTGCGTAACGCTTAAATCCAAACACTTTGAACGTACTTCCCTGCCAATATTGCCACTATGTAACCAGTTTGACGTGTTAGATGACACTTGCTTTTAATGACCAACTGCGTGAGACATAGGAGAAGAAGAAGAAAAAGAAGAGGAAGGGGTGTCATTGTGTCTCATTGTAAAAAATCAGATCATTTAGCTTCAGCTGGTCACCTCTCTTCCTGTTCTGTCTCTGTTAGTCATTATGGAGATAGAGGGGGGTTGTCCGAGAGTTTCCCTGCCTTCAGTACTCTAGATCCTTCTTTTAGTTTCAAAGAGTGTTTTAGTTTCATCATTCCGAAGCCAGACTAATAATCACTGTGTGTTCATCGTAGTCATTGGCAGTTCCCTATAAAGTACTTTGTTGTTGTCAGTGAAGTAGCAAAAGTGCCTTTTTAATGACGATTATTCAAATTTTCAATTAAATCTTTGATATTTCCTCATAGTCCCAGATAAACTGACATTTTAAGTTCATAATTCACTGTTCCATTTCTGCAGAAATTGTAGCTTCATATGAAATTGACTTTAACCCCACAGACATTTGTATTTTGTGCAGCCAAGCATTGTTCAAACCACAAGAGTTACATTTCAAATTCTAATCAAGATCCTAAATATCTATTTAGATTACAAATGAACTGGACAAAATTATGTGGAAATGTGGAGTAAAGTAAGCATAAGGCATCTAGAAGTTTCTGTTCAGTGTAACGCTGTGGGTATTAAAATGTTATATAGCTTTAATTTTTCATCCATCAAGTGTGATATAAAGTCACTCAAGCATTGAAACAAGCAGACAGACAAATGCTGTAATTACTTGTTTTTAACATTTGTTCCCACCTGTCCTGGACCAGCGGTTTGTACTTATTTCATCAGGGTTTGAAAATCAAATTGGAGAGGTAGGTAATCCACCACAAACATCAAGTTTACTTTTGTTGTTGTCAAGAGTTATAATATGTTATGCTTGTTTAGTTATGCAGTTACTGTATAAGTGCAGAATCATTTTCATAGTCCTAAACAATCATTTTAAAACTGTACAGATAAATTAAATGGTTGAAATGGCTGCATAGATAGTCAAAAATCCAATATGCTTTTTAAAATTGTTGACAGCATTTTAAGCTATATGTCATTTGTAGTTAAAGAGTAAAAACATGGTCCATATGATCTGTGAGGAACATTAACATTTAGAAGTCTAACTTGCACCCATCAGCCCAATTTAGCAGTTACCATACAATTTTGTATTGGTCACTGGGACGTTTCTTGCTAAATGTGGGCTATGCGGTTGCATAGGGCCCTCAAAGCCAGCAGGGGCCCCAAGTGTCGATCCACAGATCAGTGGAGAAGCTCTGTCACGTGTTATACCACAACAGCGTTCACGTGAGCACACCTTATGAGAATGCTAGTGGTCTAAAATAAGTAACCTGCATTAGTTACGTTTGGAAATTCTATCATGGATGAATTTATTTCAAATGTCCATGCTGGATAATAGCTTTGAAACCACAACCAACGGATTGTGCTCCTTTGTACACATCACTGGTGAATTTGAATATATTTCAAATATTTATGTCCATTCTTTGTATTATTTAATCCATTATTTATTATTATTTAAGCCAAATTTTTTATGTTTAGTATTTTTATTCCTTAACATTTTTTTTCAAATATAATATAATAAACATTTTAAGTAAACATGCAGTATCTGTCTCATTTATGTGCATTTGGCAGATGTTATAATGCAGATGATGTAAATCTTGAAAGTTTTCAAGAGTTTCTTGCCCACAATTGTTTTTCTTTTACTTCATGTGTCCATGTTTTTCTGTTTGTGTTCTTTTTGTTGTTTAAATTGCTATGGTCAGCTTGAGATGTTTGATTTGAATTTGAGAGGAAAAAAAATATGTTAAACGTTTTTCACAGATCTAGCTTCTTCTTCTACCAGACTGATGCATTTCAATGATGCATACATGGGACTGCCAAACAACCTTTTGCATAGGACCCCCAAAAAGTTAGAAATGACCCTGATTGATCAGCAATAGGGATGTAACAATATATATTGGATATTGCACTATTACAATAAAAAAAAAAAAAAAAAAAAAAAA